>PVIY010034816.1:0-26854 GCA_004026745.1 Myrmecophaga tridactyla
GGTCGAGAAACGTATCACGCGTTGTCTAACAACAAGAATTAGGGTTGCTATAATCTGCATTTTACAAATGAGAAAACTTTGGCTCAGGAGTTTTAAGCATATTGCCAATATGTTGTATGGCTGTTGTATATTGAATTATGTATCCCCATTTAGACATGTTCTTAATTTTAATCCACATCCTTGTGTGTGTGAATTTATTGTAAATAGCATCTTCAAGAGATGCTCATTCTGTGTGGCCCACTGATTACTGGAGGATTTATAAAGAGACGGCCACAGGGAAGAACCAGAAGCTGGCAATCAGGGAACCCAGAAGAGAAAGAAGACATTGCCATGTGATAGGAGAGCAGAGGCACTCCAAAGAGTGCCTGCAGCCAGCACCAGAGTGCAGCCGTCTTTGGGGAGAAATCAAGCCTTGCTTAGATCTTGATCTTGGACTTCTTCTAGCCCCAAAACTATGAGCCAATTAACTACTTTTTTTAAGACAAAGCCAGTTTGTGATTTTGTGACAACAGTCTGGCAAACTAAGAGAATGATCTTGAATCCAGATCTTCTGATTCTAAGTCTACGGCTCTATTGTCCCATGAACATTTCATATTTTCTTATGAATAAGATTGCAAAAACTTTGTCATTCATGGGAATGTTAATTTTAAAGCAGTTTTTATAACACAGCATCATAATGAAAGGGCTTCAGGGCCAGATTTTACTATTTTATTTTAACCACATATAATAGTACTTTAGAAAGCAGATTGTTGTTTAAGCAATGGAAGATCTCTTCTAGAAGTTATTGTCTACACATTTACATTAGGTCAATTATGCAGTTTATGTAGATTAAATGACAAAACAGCAACACAATTTTCTGAATTATTCAGTTAAGATCCCATATGTAATTGACTTCAACATGCAAAGTAATTTAAAAGAAGTGGTTAGTGATCTGAATTATTCAGTTAAGATTCCATATGTAATTTACTTAAACGTGCAAAGTAATTTAAAAGAAGTGGTTATTGATTGAAAAAAAATTTATATTTTATTACCTTACTGGTATCTAATATTTAACTGAGTGCAAGTTGAGGTTTAATTTCTTATAATCCTAAGAATTCTATTACAACAGGGCAGCTTTTTTCAAGTGTAAGGTTGTTTTAGGCAAAAGATCTTTGGAAGCAACATATAATTCACTGAATGTGAATAAAATGTGCAAATTCATAAAAGAACAAAGAAATGGTAGTTTGTAAAAGGAAAGTCTGTGTAAGGAAAAAAATCGTTCAGTGACAAAAATTCTCTGCAACACTCAGATTTCTCTGTAGTCACAAATTTCCATTTATATACTACCTACTGATGCCTCAGGTCACTGGTATTAGCTAATGAAGTTTGACTGGTGTTATATAAGATGTGTATTTAGCCCTGATAGTCTATCACCACCTAATTTGTTACTTAGCACCCATCGTTCCAAATCTAAGAAAAGTCTAATGTGAAATTAAGCTGGATTTTTAAGAACCCAGAAAATTATCTTCTAGTCCTGTGAGATGACAGACCAGTCATTAAATCTCTCATATTTGTCTTTCCCATATGTAAAATGAAAATATTTAAGATCATGCATTATATCTCTTTCAGTATTATAGGGTTTTAAAATTTTTGGACATTTTCTGGCATTACCTAAACATTGTTTAACCCCAACCTCCATTCGTTAAATGTATTTTGCTCAAAATAATTTTGTCTGTCTAGTCTATTGGTATTTCCCAAACCAGTCATTATGGAAAGTCTTCCGCCTTCACACCTTGTCAACAGCCTAAGTATTCATATACATTCTTAATGTACAAGTTGAAATGATGATTCTTTTGTAATGTCAGGATAACAAAGGTAAACAGTCTAATACCATGTCTAAAATGGCAATTATTTAATAAGCATAATTCCTTTTTATTTCTCAACATTCTTATACAATGGAAAGTCAGTTCTTGAAGTAATTGACAGTAAATATGTCTAACCCAATTGCTCAACTTATTCAAATTAAGTAAGCAAAACAAGAAAAACATGACTTGAAATAGTCATATGTCAATATTTTTAACTTGAAATCTCGTCCCAAAACCCCCAAAAATAAAGGTCATTTTTCACTTTGCTTTGCAAATAAAACCTTAGAAAGAGGATGTAAGTTCACTATAATTCATTCTTTTCCCCAGTCTTTCTCTATAATTTCCAACCAGGTGTAATCTCCTCTTCAGTCTATAATAATTTTACCTTCCATGCTGATGTTGTAAGTCTCCTTTCCAAAACTTAAAAGGTCTTCTGACTGTGGTACTCAATTACTACCTACAATTAACTCCTCCTTTTCTTTGCACCATATCCTTGAATAGAAAGGAAAGCTACTAGATTTTTAAGCAAGTCTGGTATCTTATTTGCATTGATTTTAATTTCCTGGTATATTGCTGCTTTCCAGAGTGTATATTAAAGTCACTGATTTTTTTTTTGTCTTTTTTTAATTAAAAATATGGAACGCTGCACAAATTTGTGTGTCATCCTTGTGCAGGGGCCATGCTAATCTCTATAACATTCCAATTTTAGTATATGTGCTGCCGAAGTTAGCACACTCACTGATATATTTTAAAGTAAATACTCAGAAACTTGCTTTCTGGACAAAGATTCTTACTTTTATAGAACAGTTTTGGGGTAGGACTAATTAGAAGGAGTTTGAAACCACGTATTTTTGAAGGTTTACCCTTCTTATTAGACATTTGGAAAGGGAAAGCAGAGTGACACTGTTTTATTTCATTCTGTAGTGTATTAGATTCCATTCCAGGCATCCTTATTTTGAGATCTTGTGGGGTTGGCTCTCTATAAATCATTGTGTTGATACACTGTTAATGATTATGCCACTTGCTCCATTATCTGGCTTCCCTTCTAATGCTGTATCAGATGACTGCAAATGCTTGGTACCAGTATTTTTTACTGACACATACCATGAATAAAGGGTTAGAGAAAGAATTACTAAGGCAGGATTAGAAAAATGCTTAAATACCAGCTATTATTTCTTTACAGTGCAATTCACTGGAATTGATTTTAAAGAAAAAAAAAGAATTTTCTTCTCAAATATATTTCAAGAAAAATTACTTTCTACTCCCCCACAAATAAAATGTATGCTTTTCTATCACCAAATGATTAGTGCACTCCCATATGATTAGTGATGAATACTAGTTAAATAATTTAAAAATAAAATATGTAAGCCGTCATATATCATTTTTCCTTAAAATCATGTAAAATAGAGTAGGTATTAATACTCTCATTTAACATGAAGAGTACTGCAAATTTTAAGTTGATTAAATTGCCAAAAGCCACACAGATTAGATCAGTTTCCAGGAAAACAGCCCAAGGTTATTGCCAAAATTGTGGTGATCTATCTATCACATGATAGTGATCATGTGCCAAATTCACGTGCATGCTCTTGCATAACCTGTGTTGGAGGGAGGTGGCTTGGAATTTTGGGAAATGGCAAACAGCACACTGATGTGTATGGGGGGGTGGGGAGAGGCTTGGGATTTGCAGGGAGGTTATCCTGAGAAGACCAGGTAGGTACAATCAAGTCAGGGAGTAAATGCTTATCCACTTCTTTTACAAAGCCATAATGTAAAGTGTATTTTATTTGTAACATGCAGGAAGTTACAATGGACATGAAGGTAAAGATCAGTTATTCGATTTATTGAACTGTTGTATTCCAGGCATTTTATAGGATTCTATATGCAATTGACCTAAACATGCATAGTAACTTACAGCGCGAGGCCTGTGCTGTATTTATCCATGTCTTTTTAGCCCACAGCAAAAGCACCTATTATATATTAGATGTTTAATGAATGAATTTGTATATTTTCCCTAATCTTTACCACAAACATATAAGGTAGCTCTTTCCACCTAGTCCCAAAGAAAGTGACTCACTGAGTCTGACTTAAATGACCATGCTTGTACCACTAACATAAGTTGAAGCCATGGATGACAGATATTTTGGAATGTTTTCCAACTCTATGGCTCCACCCAAAATAAGTGATTTTTTGTGAGTCTATTTCTTTTATTCTGTTTTCATTTATAAATACCAAAGTCTTTATACTCAAAGCTATTGAGTGAAATACTAGCACATTTTCACGTCCTAAGGCTGAGGGAAGCAGCATTTTGTTATGTTTTCATTAAAAAAAAAGTATTTCCAAGGAAGATTTTTTTTTAAGCTTTCATTAAAACTTTTATTTGAAATAACCCAGATTCAAGGTGATATTTTATACAATAAGGCAGACATTCGGGTGTAGCACGATTTAAGAGTTCTGTGAAAGTAGGACAAGCCTGAACATTTTCTCTGTATTCTGTTATATAAAGAAATCCTTTCTTTCTGAGATAAAGCCAGAGAGAACATGATTTTAGGAGGAAAAAATAGATTTCTATGATTGGTCTCCTTCAACGTTTTTGGCATTTTCTGTCTTTTGGTGCATGTGTCTAGCACTTATTTTACCATGACTGAAAAATACTAGACTTCTTTACAAATTTATTTGCAATTGAAAGCCTCCTATTATCTTGTATAAAACAGAAAAAGAAAGGTTTTCCCATTAGGAAAGAAAAACTTAAAACTTAATAAATAGATTTTACATTGAAAAAGTTTGGAGTTTTGAAATAACTCCCAAAGCTTTAGGAAAACAAACTTCATGACTAGTGAAGTAGAATGGCTGATATGACAGACCAATAGGTTAGTGAAATCATTTTCAGAAGAATCAAGCTTAAGAAGACAAGCCCATTCCTGAATTCACATCAGAAGTTATATTGGTATAAAAGCAGGCTGATTACCTACCCAAGAAGGGAGAATATTAGCATCATCATTTAACTAATTTAGAAAATAATACCAGATCATAGTTTAACATTAGGAAATCTAGGAGCCCCTCTGAGGAAATATAGTCAGTCTTTCAAAAAGTGAAACTACCGTGGTGGGATGAATTATGTACTCTAATTTAGACATGTTCTTAATCTTAATTCCATTCCTGTGTGTTTGGACCCATTGGAAATGGGATCTCTTGAAGATGTTGGTTTTAGTTAAGGTGTGACCCAACTGAATGAGGGTAGGTCTTATTCGGATTGCTGGAATCCTTCATAAGCAGAAGAAACTCCAATGTAATCAGAGGAAGCCATGGGGAGTAACCAAAAGCTGGAAGTCAGTGCCCCAGGAAGAGAAAGGACAAGACATGGCATGTGATAGGAAAGTGAAGTGTTGGGGATTGAATCATGACCCTCACAAAAAGCATGCTCAATTCCCACCCCTAGTGCTGTGGATGTGAACCCATTCGTAAATAGAAACTTTGAAGTTGTTATTAGTTTCAGTGTGAGAGCAGGCCTTAAACCAATATGGCTGAAGCCCTTAAACCAATATGGCTGAAGCCCTCATTAGCAAAGGATATTGGACCTGGATAGAAGCCATGGGGTGCAGCCAGAAACTGGAAGTCAACAGAACCTGGAAGAGAAGAAGAACAAGAGGCCATGCCCATTGTCTTGGGACAGAAACGCCAAGGATAAGGATTGTGCAACCAGCCCCAGAATGCCTCAGTCTTCAGGGAGAGAACATTACCTTCCGGACTCCTCAATTTTGGACTTCTTCTAGCTTCAAAACAATGGGCCAATAAACTCCCATTCTTTATGCCAACCCACTATATGGTATTTATTTTAGCAGTCAGGGAACTAAAACAGTTTTTGGTATTTGAAAGTGGAGTGCTGCAATGACAAATACCCAAAATTGTGGAAATGGCTTTGGAATTGGGTAATGTAGTGGCTGGAAGGATTGTGGTGTCCTTGGTAGAGAAGGCCTAGCTTGCTTTGAAGAGGTTGTTGGTAGACATGGGGACATTAAAGGTACCTCTGATAAGACTTTAGAAGAAAATATGAATGCATTACTGGAAATTGGAGGAAAAGCGATCCTTCTGAGAAAATGATGGAGAACTTGGCGAAATTGTGTTCTGAGTGGAATTTGTAAGAGATGAACACGAATATTTAGCTGAGGATATTTGTAGGCTAAGTCTGGAAGGTGCAGACTGGTTTCTCCTTGCAGTTTATAGTAAAATGTGAGAGGGAAGAGATAAACTGAGAACTGAACCCTGAAGCACATGAAACCAGAAATTGATGTCTTAGAAAATTCAGAGCCTATCCAGATAATGTGCTCTGCGACTAGGGCCAGAAGTGGCTCTATCAGGACCTCCCTGACCATGAGGGAAGTGGGTCCCCAGAGAACAGAGCTAAGGAGGGCATGACTGAACATCGTTCCAGTCAGCCATTTCAACGGAAGTCCAAGATTGAAAATTCAGTTATCCAGGGAAGATTTATAGAAAGTTCTATTGTCTGATGGTTTGGATCCCCTAGAATTGTAATCAAAGACAAAAAGCTTTTGCAAAATTTGTATGAATAGGAGCAATGGCTGAAAGGGACAGAGAAGGACAACTTGAAGAAGAATGACTTTCAGGACAGAACCACACAAGCTGAGTCTGGACTGAAGAGATCTCTGGCCAAGAGAGTAGGCCTACCTACATGTATGGAAATGGTAGGTGTATCCCTGTGCTTGGAGGAAGCAAGTCACCTGCCCACATGCTTGTTTTCTAGGTTTTACAGGTCCACAGATGGAAAGGAATTTTGCCCCAGGATGGACCACATAACTGATTTTAATGAGACTTTGTACTTAGCATTGTTCTAAAATGTTTTAAGGCTTCTGGGATGTTGTGATGGAAGGAATGCATTTTGCATATAGGAAAAAATGTCTTTTGAGGGTAAATAGGGTGAATGCTGGGGATTGAGTCATGTTCCCCGCAAATGGCATGTTCAGGCCCCAATCTCTGGTTCTGTGGGTGTGACTCCCTTTGTAAACAGGATCTTTGAAGATATTATTAGTTATGGTGTGCCCCAGCTGAATGAGAGCAAATTTTAATCTAATATAGCTTTAAGTCCTCATTAACAAAGGAAATAAGACATGGATAGAAACCATGGGGGGCAGCCAGAAGCCACAAGTCAATGCAACCCGAGTGTTAGGGAGAAGATGCGGCCATGTGCGTTGCCATGTGACAGGAAAACCAAGGTCACCTTGGTTTTGGATTTCTCCTACCCTCAAAACTGTGATCCAATAAATTCCCGTTGCTCAAACCAACCTATTGTATACTATTTGTTTTAGCCACGAAATGAAAACACCAAGGGATCCAAGGATTGCCAGCCAGAACGCTATAGAGCACAGGAGGATGACAGCCTTTCAGCCTCTGAAACCAGGAGCCAACGAATTTGTTGTTTAATCCAACCTACTGTGTGGTGTTTGTTATAGCAGCCAGGACAACTAAGCTACCAATAACTGTAGAACAGTCTCCAGCTTCTCACAAGAGTAGAAGGGCACAGGCAGCCTGATAAACTAAAAAAGAATTGGCAAAGAGTGGGGAAACAGTTTTGGGAGTCAAATGTTTAAACTGGTTCACTAGGTTTCTTACATTGATATGAATTCTCTCTCTTTGTTCTTATATTAATTTACATGCATTAATTTTGCTACTCTTAGTTTTAACTGATTCTCTACTAGATGCACTATATAGTACTATTTTAGTGTTCCATTTTATAAAACTCTTCCTTAACCTTATTTTTCACAATTATCACCTATTCTCTCTTTTCCTTAACTGTCATGCTAGATAAAAGAGCAAACTATAATTCCATCCCAACTGTTAGGTTCTGGTGTCAACTTGGCCAGGTGATGGTGCCCAGTTGTCTGATCAGGCAAGCACTGGCCTAACCATTTCTGCAAGAATATTTGTGGCTGGTTGATAAACCAGAAGGCTGATATATTAAATCATCAGTCAGTAGATGGCATTTGTGGCTGATTACATCTACAATCAACTAAGGATGTATCTTCTGCAATGAGAGAATCCAATCAGCAGGATTTAATCCAATCAGTTGAAAACTTAAGGGAGAGTAAGGAATTTTCACTTCTTCAGCCAGCCAGCTCCCCTGAAGAGTTCGTCAAGGACCTTCATCAGATGTGCCAACCTCGCGGCCTGCCCTACAAAGTTTGGACTCTTTTTTTATCCCCACGGTTGCTAGAGATGGCTTTGATAATTGTCCTATTTACAGATATCTCCGCTTGGTTTTGTTTCTCTCAAGAACCCTGACTGATACTCAAACTATTTTTGCTCAACCCACTTGTGCTGAATATTCTTTGTTTGCCTCTTCAGGTCTCCCTGACATCAGTCAGATTGCTTTGCCTCCTAATGTGGATGTGAACACTATGGACTTCCTCACCTGGCTTCCTTACCTCCTGACTTCAGTGAGACTTGACAGTGAAGAGCCTAAGGAGATCTGAGGGTAGGAGGAAGAGGTTGACATGTTTATTTCCTCATTCCATCCCACTGTCTCTGCTGGGGTATTTATTTTTTTTTTTAGCAATGTCTGTGCCTTGCTGAAAAAGCTACAGTTCCTGTCTAGGGTCCTCTCTCCCATGGCTATAGCTCTTTCTGGATTTTTGGTAACAGCCTCCCACTTCAGGATCCATCAGGCCTGGGGGATGTTGTGGGCAGTCCTTGGGTGCATCACCACCGCATGCAGGTTCCCTTAGCCTCCCTCACTTTGTAAATGGTCCTTCCATTAAATTCTTTTTTTTTTTGTATGCTGTATGGTGGGGTAACATTTCATTCTTTTTCCATGTGAGTATCCCATTATCGCAGCACCTTTTGTTGAATTTTTGTTGTTGTTTGTTTTCAGTAGTTTCTTTTATTTGTTTTAGGAAGTGCATGGGCCAGGAATCAAACCCAGGTCTCCTGCATGGCAGGTGAGAATTCTACCATTGAACTACCCTCACCCCTCTCTTCCCATTAAATTCTTTTTAACTGTTCCTTTCATTGTGTCAACTACTTTCTGCTAGGACCTTGTGACATCAACTTTTACATATGAAATTAGATAAAAATCCAGGGTTCTTGTGTTTGCTTGTTTTTTTTTCCATATAGGGAATGATTCTCCCAAGTCCATTTGTGAAGCAGTCCATTTTGATTTGACTTGCTACTTTTAGTTTCCATATATTCCTCGGTGTATCTTTGTATTCTGCTATTTTCCTTTCATCTTGCACAAGTACCATACTCCTTTTTTTTTTTTTTTAATCATTTGTCTTGATATCTTGCAGGGCAATTTCACTCTTTTATGAATCAGGGTAAAGTAGGTTTTGCTTGCAGCCACCATCTCCCCCTTCGTTGTTTGCTGGGCCTTAAGGAAAAGAGAGCTCTGCTATTCTTGTACAGCAATTAAATGCTCAGCCCAGAAATGACACCTATGACTTATTGGCTAGAACTAGGCAAATGGCCCACTTTCCCACAAAGGAAATATCTTTATGATATTAATCTTTATTTCATGCTAAATATATGTCCATTCATTCATGTCTCCCTTTTGAATTTCAATGATATTCTGCAATTTTCTCATAAAGTTCTTGTATTTTGTTAGGCTTATTTCCTGGGATCTTAGACTTTCTGCCAAATTGTGAAATGATTCCTTTTATCCTATAATGATTCTGAAGTGGTCATTAGAGGTGACATGTGAAGGCTATTGTTTCTTTTTTTTTTTTGCATGGGCAGGCACCGGGAATCGAACCCAGGTCTCTGGCATGGCAGGCGAGAACTCTGCCTGCTGAGCCACTGTGGCCCGCTGAAGCCTATTGTTTCTTGCCTTGATTTTCCCTTCTTTGTCTGACTTTGATATCATTTCACCAGCTTTATTTTGCTTAGTATTGGCATGATGTGTATTTTTTCATCCCTTAACTTTCAACCTTTCTGTAAAACTTAACTTAAAGTATACTTCTGTTGGCTGCATGTAGTTAGATATTTTTAATCTACTTTGGTTAAATTTTTCTTTTATTATGTCATTTAAATATATCAATACAAATTAGTAGTGATTAAGATTTGATTCTATTTTCTGTTTAATTTTTCTTCTCTTTTTCTTCTGCATCTTATGGATGGTTTCCACTGTAAGTACCAGAAAATATGATTTAGGATGGGTTGAGCAAATAGGGAGCTAGTTTTCTAATGGAACAATAAATCCAGAGTTAGGCAGGTTGGTGGTTTGAAGCTGTATGTATCCCAGAAATACATGTTTTTAAACTTAATCCATCCTTGTGGGTGTGAACCATTGTAAGTAGGAACATTTGATGAGGTGACTTCAGTTAAGGTGTGGCCCACCTCAGTCAGGATGGGTCTTATTCCTATTACTGGAGTCCTTTATAAGGGGATTGAAACTCAGACATAGAGAGCAAAAGCCAAAGAGAACAGCCGGAAGCTGAAAATCAGCTGAACCCAGAAGAGAACAGAGAGGCCAGGAAAGGATGCCATGTGCATTACCTGTAACAAAGGAGCTAAGGACCAAGGATCTCCAATAGCCAGTCCCAGAGTACTACAGGCTTCAGAAGAAAACATTACCTTGATGATGCCTTGATTTGGGTGTTATCTTAATCTCAAAACCATGAGCAAATAAATTCCCATTGTTTAAGCCAAACCATTGTATGGTATTTCCTTGAGTGGTTTAGGAAATGAAAAAAGGCAGGCACTGGCATGGGTTCACAAGTTCAGTAATGAATTTAAGAGCCAGATGCTTTCTTTCTTTATTACTCTATCATGTTTAGTATTTGTTTTCCTCCTTTTTAGCTTCATGCCTCTGCATATCTAGGCATCGATTATGTCTTCCAGATAAAGTACCATGGGTCAGAAACAAAGGCTTTTCCCAGGTTTCTTGTAAAGATTTAATGAGCTAATACAATTCCAGGATATCATAATCTCTCAAAAAGTTTGGTCATTAACATTTCCTGCTCTCTATAATAGAAGTTATTCCTTCACTGTCTAGTTCTGGTAGACCCAAGTCTTTCTTTCTAACACAAAATCCGGGTAATGTACTGTCCTTCATCCCTCCAGCAGGGATGCCTCATTGACAATCCAGAGGGCCCCATCACAAACCAGACTATGTAAGCACTGTCTTGTAGAGTTGTGCTCATCTCACTTGTCCACATCCAGGAGCTACTGCCTCAGGCTTCTGAGCAAGTAAAGACTCTCAGGCATATCACTGATCTTGATAAATACAGACCAAGATGGCTGGTAAAGTTGAAACTATGAAGTGGAGAATTTAGAAACCTGTCTGAAAAGAACCAAAAATAGAATGTGTTCTGTGGCCTAATTGTTACTACTCTCCACCTCCTTTAAAAATCCTGCTACCACATTCTAGATTCTTTACAATTGACTGAAGTTAAACACCACCCTCTCCCAATGCCCCTTTCTGATGAAAAAAATAGCTATCATCCCCCAAGTGCTTGAGCAACAAATAAATTGTTCTTTATATTCTCTCTGTGCTCACTTTATGTGGCGACACTGTGAATAAGAAATTACAAATGGGGTTCTCACTCTTTTTATCTCACATATACCAGGCATTTTTTTTCAAATGATACAGAGAAGTGATGGGAGTAATAAAATAAGTAATTTTAAAATCCCTGACTTTAATGATACAAAAATTCTTAGAATTACTATCCTTGAAATTATTATTAGATTTTCTTTAGCTTCATTGTTAGTGAAGTTTAAAATTATAGGAAATGTATGAATCATGATATTCAGAAGGCTATAATATCTTAAGTGTATAAAACTGATATTGCAAAAATTTGAATATAACTTTGGCTCATAATGAACTAGTGGCTTGAGAGGACTGTATTTTCTCAAAAAAAAAGAACAAAGAGTAAATTATTTTTAAATTATCAAAATGCTAGCAAGTTTTTTAAAAAATTAAATAAAAATAAGCAACAGTTTTGAAAAGTTACGAAGGCCATGGCTTGATAGATTTTTAAAATAGAAATCTACTCAAATTACTTTATGAAAAATTTCTTTTTCAGGTAAGAAGAGGCTCATGTTTCTGAACATTTTAAAAATAAAATCTAATTAAGCATCTTTGTTACATTATGATCTACAAACTTGTTTTAATAAAAAGGACTAGCCATTTCAATAACTATATAATTTCTGGAAATAGACCTTATGCTACATTGGAAAATGATACATTAAACGAATTATTCATCAATTCTTGATGAACACTGAAACTTTCACAATATAAAATATAAAAACTCATTACAGAAATTTATGATAGGCCCTGCTTTTTTTTTGTCATTTCAAGTAGAGTTCTTCTAAACTTTACATATTCTATGAGTCTAACCTTCTTCTTCTTCTTACTTTTATTATTATTTGCATTAATTATATATATTTTTAAATGCTACTGTTCACATTTCCCCTTTCCTTTCATATTTAGTGTGGAATTTTCCAGGTCTGTTTTGTTTTATTTTTGTTTTTCGCAACAGTCCTGACTGCTCTATTTAGATCACAGATTTCAACGCATGTTTGAAAGTGACTGATGTGTCAGTATTCAAAAGATACTCTAACAAAAATCTCTTATTTATCTATAGTATAACTTTTTCTCTTCTTCCAATTTTTTTGGGAATGCCTGCCCATAATCCATGTACTTCTGTCACGGTTGAAATCATCTTACTCACTTTTCTTTATCAGTGATTTCTCCAAAGATGGGTATTTAACCCCCATAAGAAAAATCACAGTGCTTCACTGAGGACATTATGAGAGAGATTTTCTCTTGCTTGTGGATCAGGAGATTAAAACTATGTCCCTGAGCAGCCTGCATCTCTGTCTACAGTCTGAAAGAGCAAACTGAGACCAGGCTAATATGCAGAGTATTGGGAACTGAAACTTGTCCTCCCCAAAAGGCATGTTTAGGTCACAAATCCCAGTCCTGGGGGTGTAAACCTATTTGTAAATAGGACCTTGGATGATGGTATAGGTTGAGGTGGGTCTGCATAGACTGAGGAGGGCCCTAAATCCAATATGGCTGAAGTCCTTAAAAACAAATGCAATTGTCTCAGCAGGAGAAGCCATGGAGAGTAGCCAGAAAGTGGAAGTCAGTGGAACCCCAAAGAGAAAGAAGATGCCACCTCTGCATCATCATGTGACAGAAAAGTCAAGGAACCCAAGATTGCAGGTGAGTCAGAAAATACAACCCTAGGAGGGAGCAAGCCTTCTAGCTTCTGAAACCATGAGCCAATAAATTCCTGTAGTTAAGTTAACCCATTGGGGGGGGGTATTTATTTTAGCACCAGGTAAACTAAGACACAGAGAAAACCCCAGCAAATAGTGGAGAAATTAAAGCAGACCATGTTCTACCTATGAACTTCTCAATCACGGTAACCAATAAACATTCCTTTTTTAAAAGTTATTTTGTGTTATGTTTCAGTTACTTACCAATGAAAGATACTGCATTATATACATTACAGTTAAAAAAATATCATGAAAAAATTATAGCCTAGATGCAATGGAGAAAAACAAGCCAATGTTAAAATCACTCAACATTGTTTTAAAATTTATTAAAATATAGTTTAGAAATAAGGGAGCATAAAGAATATATAACAAACCTTCATATAATGACTGGCCAGCTTAAGAAGTAAAACACATATGCAGATGAAGCCATCTGTGTTACCTTTCCCCAATTACCTCTTTTTCTCTCACCTATAAAGTAATCATTACTAATTTGGTGATTATAGCCCTTTCCATTTTAACACCATTACTACAAATATGTGACTCCTCAAGCAATATTCAGAGCGAGCACTTCTCACTACATTAGACCACACACCCAATCCAAAGCTTCATCTCTTTCCCGGGTAATTGTGACAAATACCTATCACTTCTTTCTCCTTCCATCTTTAGTTTCCCTTCAGAATATTTTCAAAAGAGCAGCCTGGGTAATTCTTTTAAAATACAAAGTCCTTCAGCTAAAAACCCTTCCATACTGTCCCACACCACTCTCGGGCAGCAGGCAGAGTCCTCACCATGGCTTGCAAGGTCCCCGTGGCCTTCTGACCTCACTGACCTCCATTCTCAACCTGGCCCACTCTACTCCAGCCACATGGGCCATGCCTTGGAAGTGCCAGGTATGTTTCGTGTTTCTCCTTTTGTTCTTTTTGTTCTGCCAGGACCACTCTTGCCCCAGATATCCACATAGTTCTCTCCTTCATCTCCTTCTGTGTTGACTCAAATATTACCTTCTCAGCAGAGTCTTTCCAGGTCACAGTAATTTCTATTTCTGCCTATTCTTTTTAAACTTCAGGTACTTGGAATTGTGTTGCTCACACTCCTTGATTCAGCGTAGAAGCCTCCAAATAACTCCCATCCCTGCAAGGACCCTCACTTGTTTGGTATTTTATTTTGTTTATATTTTTCCTTTAATTCCCATTTACTTTATCTCATCATCCTCCCAACCATAGCCACTCAATCCTGAATACTGTATATCCTTTCAATCCAACTTCCATATTTCTATTTACATTAATTTATTATTATTTTTTTTTGCATGGGCAGGCACCAGGAATTGAACCTGGGTCTCCGAGAACTCTGCCTGCTGAGCCACTGTGGCCAGCCCTACATTAATTTTTAAATAAAGGTGTAGCCATGAAAATATCTGGTATAACTTTCTATTTATTTTTAATGGACATAAATAAATCTGTGCTATAGATTTCATTCTGCTTATTACTTTCTTTTCCATTCAAAGTTATGTTTTTGAACTCTGTTGATTGTATTATATATAGATGTGTATGTGTATGTCCTCTGAGAGTTGCATAGTATTACTTTGCCTGTGTAAAATGTACTTTACTTATTCATTCCTCTAGTGATGGGCACACATATTCCCTTTATATCTTCATAAACACAGACACACACACACACACACACACAAGCTGCAAAGCCTCTCTTTACTAATGGCTTTGTAAATCTTTACTTATAAAATAATTTAAGTTTCTTTGAGACAGTTTTATGTATTATTTTTGCTTTTAGCTTAAAAAATATTCTTTATTGTCCTAGAAGAAACAAAGTCTTCAATGATGTAAGTTCAGAAATCCTTCCTTATCACTCTCTAACCCTCTCTCTGAATCATTTCTGCCACAGTTTGCTGGAGCAGATACAACTTAAACACATACTTTTAGTGAAACGTGATTGGTGCAATGATAGAGGCACTGAGAATAAAGGAAAAAAGTTCCTTACGCAGCCAGGTGGGGTGGGCTCCATGAATAGTTCTTTGGAACAAGTAAGCTGAGAAATGGGCTTCAAGGGATGAATGGGAGCTTTCCAGGAAAAAGATTTGGGAAGTAGGGATTGCTTTAAGCAAAGGGAACCAACAGCATAAGCAATTATTAAGAGAGGTGAAACTACAGACTCTGTAAGGAAAATTACAAGCAAATTGGATATAACCAGAATGTGAAGTGAGAGAAAGGACAAATCAGGAGACAAACCGAAGAAATAGGAAGAGGGACCTGTTGTATTAAAACGCAGCTATAGGATCGTAGCTGGTGAAGGCCCACTGACATGTCTTATGTTAGAGACTCACATAGAGGGTGACTATGCAGAAGCTGGATTTGAAGGTGATAACACCGTAGGTTAAGAGAACAATTAGGGGGCTAGGCAGTTCTCTGGGGAAGATAAGATGAAAACTTAAACTTGGGCAGTGGTATTTAGGATGGAGAAAAGGGAAGAGATTTACAGACTATTTAGGAGACAAAAATCTGCAAGGATTTTACCATTTCCCACCTGTGAAAATGAGAGAGTGATTAGAAGAATGATGCAACCAGACCTGAGATATAAAATATAGGATGAAGAGGAAAAAAACAAAACTAAACTAAAATGTGGTATATTTCCCCCCAAAGGCAGATTCACATAAAGCTTTAAATTTTCTTGAATGTTTTACCTTCAAATCAGCAAATAACTATTCTTAATAATAATTTAATTAATTTTATTTCTTTAACTAACCTAAATTATGCATTTCCATGATAACACATCTACCTCGAAAGATTGAATTTTAAGTATTGTTTTGATGAGAAGAACAATTAGCCACTCATTGAATAATACAGATACAATTTTTAAAAGCAGGTTTTAAAATATTAAAATCGTTCCATTTGTTTTCACTCCATTTAAAATTTTTGTAACAATTTTCAGGAAGACTCTAGTGGAATATTTTATTTAAAATATGACTAAACATTTTACTAAGGAAAATATTTATGCACAAGAAAACATACATGTAAAATATTTATAGCAAAGACTTTATATTAGCTATGGGGAACCAGTAGCATTTTGTGCTTCTTATACAAGTAATATTAAATTTATACCAATGAAGGAGAGACCATTTTTGAAAGAAGTTTGGCAAAATGCACTTTAATTGAATGCTGTTAACTTTGTTCTCTGTTTTTTAGACTTATTTGCTGGAACTTAAGATGTGCTTGACATAGTGAGTTTTCTCTCTGATTATGTAAGGTGATATCTTTGCCTGAATTACTCCTGTATCGTTGCTGATAATACTGCAAACTGAAATAAAACACAGTTGGAAACCCTTACAAAGAAGAGTAAAATTAAATCAAATGCCAGGAAAACCACAGAGACTGCCAATACATGTTCCCAAAGTAATAAGAAAACACATTCTAAAAATAGTTCTTTTTGAGAGCTCTAAGACAACCATAAACAAATGAGCAACAGCTCATTATTAACTTCACTCAGACCACCTCACTGTGAAATGTGAAAAAATAAACTGTAAATTGGCTGAGAAATATCACAGCAATCTCAAAATCAAACTGAATCGTACACCTTGTCCTAAATTTTGACCCAGCTGATTCATCATTAACTAAAAGGAAATAAACTCAAACTATTAAAGATAAACAGATTTTTTAAAAAAGCTATCTGTCTTGAAAAAAATTGCTGAGAAATAGTTCCTGTTCTTTTAGACTTCTGTGGAAATGGAAATCATCTCAAACTACTCTCTCCATTTATTGAAATAGAAGCCAGACAGGGCATGTCCCTTGTCTAACTCGGAACTACCGAATGTGAAATGGACTCATACATTTTGGTACTAAAAGACTTCTGATTAGATTAAGTCACCCCCCTCTATCCTTGTGTCTGTTTCTCTGGTTTAATGATGTATTAGTGAAGTGAAAATAAATGTTTAAAAAATAGGAGAGCAAAGTAAGAAATCAGTTAACTTCTTATTTTAGGAGATGGAGTATTTTGATAAATTCCATTCCTTCTGTCTGTTTCAGTGAAGAATTATCTTAATGTTCCCAGAAAATGTTTTTAAATACATACATCAACATTACAACCTTTCCAAGTAAGGAATTTTAACTTCTCTGATTAAACCAGCTTTCAATACCTTATGGTAGAATTCTGAATTCCCGATCTCATTTTATAATACCAAAGATATACAAAATAGAAATTATTGAATTAATACCTCCAATGCCTTCCAGATACATCCTGAATGTTTTTATTTAAAAACTATGAAAATTTTTTTGAACTTGTTTGCTAGTGATTTTTCCTCTAATACTCACAGTGCTCTGTGCACAGACTCACACACAATTCAGTATATGGAAGGATCTGATTCACCAAGGTTTCTGTATTTAGCACTACAGATCAACAGTCACCATATATAGACTAAGGTAATGCAGCAAAATTTAGGTACTCTCGCTAATTCAAACTTCATTTAACTCTTAATTCATCTTTTAAATGTGTTCTGAAATGCAGATGGACTTTTAAAGCACAGCCAATTTCTTTCTTTAGAATTCTGTGGAAGCATAGGCTTGCATTTCATGATTTCCCCACAATTCCCCTTAATTTATTATTTTTTACCCTGCCCTCTATTGTTAGCACATTTTCTGAGTTTCTTCTTTTCTAATCACACTTGTGTTTCCTGATTAATTACATGATCAACACAATTACATCATAATTACACAATTACATCTCTATGATGCTTGTGCTCAAAGGTGTTATAATTGAATTTTGATTCTGTGAATCTTTTTTCATGACAAAGACATCTCTGTGTCCCTAGGTAGCTCAGAGCTGTGCCCCCTTTTCTCTTTCTGTTGCCTCTGCCTTCTGCCTTATGTTTTTTTATCAGACATAATTGAATTGTATTCTAACTCATCTTCCTGACTGCAGATGCGACCCCCTATTATCTATCCTTCACAGAAGCAAATCTGATCATGTAATTTTCCTGCTTACAACTCATCTATAGCTATAGCTTCCAACTGTCTATCTTACAATGTAGAGTCCAAATTCCTTATGACTATATCTGATATTTCATAAATTATCTAAGTCACAAATAACTTTCAACCCTTATCATCCACTACTCCTGCTAACACAGAACTATGCCACAGACACAAGGGTTGTCTGTAGGTTTACCAGTATGCTGTGCCCTCTTTTGTTCCTAGGGTTTTGGCTGTGCTCCCCTTCCTGGAACACTCAGCAGCCCTTTTCCAGACAGACTACATAGTGCTCATATTCCAGGAACTATATAAAATAGTGTTCCTTGACATAAAGTCTTCCTTAATCCAACCTAAAGCAGAGTGCCTCAATAGTCAATGCGCATTCGCCTCTGTCAGAAGTCTTATCCCAGTGTTTGGCAATTATTCAGTAATGTGTCTGTCTGCCCCACTGGACTCTGTGGTTCTTTCTAGAGGAGGCTCAGCTTTAATCATCTTCCGTAGATCAGCTGTGCTTTGTGAAAAATTAAGTACAGAAAATAAAATGCACTGTCACTATACTTTTATGTGAATGTTGCATGCAGTTTTTAATTGAAGAAATATCTTCCTGTTTTCAGTTTTTGGGTGGTAGATTTCTTATAAAGTTGTCCATCAACACATGGAATTAACATCACTTTTCAAAGTGCTTTGGGGTAGTAGCATTTTAAAAGAATTTATCATAATATTTTTTGTGTGAATATCTACTTCAATGTCATAACTATATTGCTAGGCTTGGTTTAGCCTTTAGCCACTTTGAGTCTGGATTCTTTTATTCAATATCGATTAAAAAATATTTATCAAGTATTTTTTGCTAAACACTGGGAACATCCTGACATAGAAAACCTACATAGACATTATTATATTATTATGTTACTATATAGGATTGATGTGACAATTGGGCTCAACAATTTTAAAGTTCTTAGCAGAGTGGTGAATAAATGGCAGTTATTATTGTTAAGGGTCTAGATTGATTTTTTTATTAGAAATTTTTTTAGAGAATTTGTAGGTTTGCAGAAAAATCATGTGGAAAGTACAGAATTCCCATATAGCCTTCTACCCCCCAAACTGTTATTATTGCCTTGCATTAAAATGGTGCTTTTGCTATAATTCATGAAATATCATTTTAATAGTTGTGCTACCAACTATATTTTAGTCAACAGTTTATGTTAGGATTGGGTGTTAGTGCTGTACAGTTCCATGGAGTGCCTAAAAAAATTTATTCTACTAGCATATACAATTCAATTTCCTCCATTTAATCACATTAAAATATAGAATCTGTGCTGTTAATTACATTCGCATTGTTGTGCTACCATTACCACTACCATTACCATTACAAAAATTTCCATCATCCTTAATAGAAATTCTGTACCAATTAAGCATTAACTCCTCATTTCCTACTCTTACCCAGCTGTAGTCTAGTTTCTGACTCTATGAATTTGCTTATTCTAATTATTTCCTATCAAGGTCTTTGTGGTGGCTTATTTCATTGAGCATAATGTTTTCAAGGCACATCAAAACACATAATGTCTTCCAGGCACATGTTGTAGAATGTATCAGAACTTCATTCTTTTTCATGGCTGAAAAACTATTCCATTGCATGCATATAATACCTTTACTTTATCCATTCATTAGTTGATAAATATTTGGGTTGCTTCCATCTTTTGACAATTGTGAATGCTGCTGCTATGAACAGTAGGGTGCAAATATCTGAGTTTCTGCTTTCGATTCTTTGGGGTATATATCTAGCAGAGGGATTGCCAGGTCATATGGTAGATCACTACTTAGATTCCTGAGGAACTGTCAAACCGTCTTCCACAATAGCTGCACCATTTTACATTCCTACCAGCAATGAACAAATATTCCTATTTCTCCACATCCTCTCCAACACTTGTGATTTTCTGCTTTCTTTTTTTTTTTTTTTTAATAGGAGCCATTGTAGTGTGTGTAAAATGCTCTCATTGTGGTTTTGATTTGCATGGCCTGATGGCTAATGATGTTGATCTTCTCTTCATGGGCTTAGTGGAGTTATCTACCAAAAATACAATACAATAGTACTGGCTATTATAATTACCCATATGGCTATGTTTACCGGAAATCTCTATTTCTTTATGCTGCACTGATCCTCTGTCTAGTATCCTTTTCTTTCAGTCTGATGAAATCCCTTCAGCATTGCTCGTGGGTCAGTTCTAGTGATATGGTTTTATTTATCTGGGAATGTCTTAATCTCTCTCTCATTTTTGAAAGAAAGTCTTGTTGGATATAAAATCTTGGTTGGTAAATGTTTCTTTCACCCCTTTAAATATTCCATACCACTGCCTTCTTGCCTCCATGGTTTCCGATGAGAAATCAGCCCTTAATCTTATTGGGATACCCTTATACATAACTTATTGCTTTTCTCTTGCAGTGTTCAGAACTCTCTCCTTGTCCTTGTAGTTGGAAAGTTTGCTCACCAGGTGTCTGGGTGTGGCTTTCTTCGAGGTAATCCTGTTTGGGGATCGTTGGGCTACTTAAATGTGCATATCCATGTCTTTTGTTACATTTGGGAAGTTTTCTGCCATTATTTCTTTGATTATTCTTTCTGCCCCCTTTTCTCTTTCTTTTCTTTTTGGGGATTCCACAATGTGTATATTGGTATGCTTGATGGTGTCTCACAAGGCTCTTAGGCTCTTCATTCGTTTTTAATTCTTTTTTGTTTCTGCTCCTCAGCCTGAATGACTTTGGTTAATTTGTCTCTGAGATCACTGACTCCTTCTTCTGCTAGCTCAAATTTGCTGTTGAAATCCTCCAGGGGATTTTTCATTTTAGTTATCATGTTCTTCAATTCCAGTGTTTCCATTTGGTTTCTATGAGAATTTGAAGTATATTCCCATATTGCTCTTTTTTTTTACGTCTCAATCTTATATATCCAAAGTCTTGATGGTTTCTGAATTATTATCTTTTGTTTCTTTGTATGGGCCATTATTTCTGTTTCTTTGTCTTGTAATCATTTGATGAACACTGTACATTTGATGATTTTAAATATTTAAAATATTTAAATACTAAGTATTTTTAATTTGGCATTTGGTCCCTGAGCTGCTTGCTCCTTAAGTTTGTATCCAGTTAGTGGTATAACAGAGATTTTCCTGCCAAGAGCTTATCAAAAACAAACAAACCAAAGCAAAAAAGCACCTTTCACTGATTTTGCAAATTGACTCTGCTTTGGCTGGTGGTCTCCTTCAGAGCTTAGCCCTCTTATTGAGAAGATCAGCCTGGGGCAAATGTGAAGTTTATGGTCCTCTATTTCATCTGAGTCTGTGTGGATTTCCCATGCTTGTGTTCCCTTGAGGCTTTAGGGATTCTCTTGTTTACAATTTACAGGAGTTCAAGTGTACGCCCCCTTTACTCCCTTTCATCCCCTTATGGGTACTATCAGATAGTCCTTTGCACAGGTTTCTTCAAGTTATTTTTTGCTCATACTGTTCCAGCTGTCTTAAAGGTGCTTCTCTGTCCTCAGGGCAGACTTCAAGGTGGCAATCCCCAGACAAATTCCCAGGTTCAGTTCTCAGACTTCCAGTCCATAGATTGGTGTTGACATCCATGTACCCAAGTATGTGCACAGGGGCCACTCTATTCCCTCTGGAACATGACCAGGAACTCACAATGGGAGTGCAAATTGGCTTCACTCTGCATGGTGGAAGGAGTGGGAGAGTGAAGCAAGGGTGCTAGGAACTTCTCGTATGGCTTATGAAGTGCTGTAATTTGATTAAGTACTTGCTCAGTTAATTCAGCTCTTTAATTGTTTTTGGTAGTTTTGAGGAAGGTTACTGTCTTTAAGTTTCCTCTGACACCTCTGCCTGAGGGGGGCTGGAACAAGGGCCACTGTCAGAGCTGGCCCCCAGTAATCTGAAGTAACTGATCAAAAGAAATGATCAGCAATTAGACAACATGCCCCTGGAATTTGTAAGAGTAGGTCTTTATGTTCCACCTTGGTACCAGAAAGCTGCACCAAGAGCCTGAGTGGTAGTCCTCATTGTTGCCTGCCATGACGCTGGGTGATTGAGGATGGTAGCCACTATATGGAGGGCGACAGAGTTTTGGAAGAGTTTGAGCAGGACCGATGTAAATTCTTGGACTCCTGGGTAAAATTCACTAGTGTATTTACCAGCCTCTTCCTCCAGCTCCTCCCAAGATGCTACACAGTGTTCCACTAGATACCAAATTTCAAATTAGTCGGTATAAAAAGTTCCCTCCAGCTCAATAGTTGTTTTGGTGGAGGATCTGATTTCTGGAGCTTCCTACTCTGCCATCTACTCACAATCATCTTCTTCTTCCCAGTACCATGTTTGGAAGAGATTATTCGTATTAAAAGCTGTAGCTTTTCAGTAAGTGTGAGTCCTCCAACTTCATTCTTTTTCATGATAGTTTCTGCTGTCAGGACTCTTGACACTCCCATATAAATTTTTTATTTATATATTTATATTAAATATATATTATATAAGTTTTTTATTGGGATTGTGTTAAATTTGTAAATCACTTTAGGTAGAATTAACATCTTAGCAATATTTAGGCTTCCAATCAATGAATATGGAATATCACTCCATTTATTTTAGTCTTTGATTTCTTTTAGCAATGTTTGTTTTTTTTTCCATATCTAAATCCTTTATATCTTTGTTAAATTATATATATTAAATATATATATCTTGGTTGCTATTGTAAATGGAATTTTTTTCTTGATTTCCTCTTTGGATTATTCATTACTAGTGTATAGACACACCACTGATTTTTGCATGTTGATCTTGTACCCTGCCCCTTTGCTGACGTTGTTTACTAGCTCTAGTAGCTTTATTGTGGATTTTTCAGGATTTCCTATATATAGGATTGTGTCATCTGCAAACAGGGGTGGTTTTCCTCTCCAATTTAGAGGGCTTTCATTTCTTTTTCTTGCTTAATTACTCTGGCTAGGAATTCCAGTACAATGTTGAATAACAGTGGTGATAGAAGGCATCCTTGATGCCCTCTTATTCTTGATCTTAGGGAAAAAACTTTCAGCCTTTTACTATTTTTTCATTAATATTTCATTGAATATTATATTAGCTGTGGGTTTTTCATAATTCCCTTTTATCATGTTGAGGAAATTTACTTCCATTCCTAGTTTTCTAAGTTTTTTATTAAGAAGGGGTGCTGAGTTTTGTCAACTGCTATTTCTTTATCAATTGAGATGAACATGTGATTTTTCTTCCTTCATTCAATTAATCTGATATATTGCATTAATTGATATCTTACACTGAACCATTCTTGCATTCCTTGGATAAAACTCACTTGATCATGGTGCATATTTCCTTTAATGTACTGTTGGATTCGGTTTGCTAGTATTTTGTTAAGGATTTTTGTCTCTATATTCATAAGGGATATTGGCTTGTAATTTTCTCTTCTTATATATCTTCATCTGGCTTTGGTATGAAGATGATGTTGGTCTCATAGAATGAATTAGGGAGTGTCCCTGCTTCTTCAATTTTTTGGAAGAGTTTGAGCAGGACTGATGTAAATTTTTGGACTGTTGGGTAAAATTCACTAGTGAAGCCATCTGGTCCTGGGCTTTTCTTTGTTGGGAAGTTTTTGATTACTGATTCAATATCTCCACTTGTTATTTGTTTAGATCTTCTATTTCTTCTCATGTCAGTGTAGGTAGTTTATATGCTTCTAGCAGTTTATCCATTTCATCTAGGTTATCTAATTTTTTGGCATATAATTGTTTATAGTATTCTCTTATGATCCTTTTAATTTCTGTGGTGTTGGAACTAATGCCTGCCCTTTAGTTCTGATTTTAGTATTTGTGCCCCCTCTCTCTTTCTCTCTTTTTTCTTTATCAATTTAGTTTAAAGTTGATTGACTTTATTGATATTTTTCAAAGAACCAACTTTTGGTTTCATTGATTCCCTCTCTTATTTTTCTATTCTCTCTTTCATTTAACTCTGTTCTAGCCTTTGTTATTCCCTTCTTTCTGCTCAGTTTGAGTTTAGTTTGTTCTTTTTTTCTTGTTCCTCTAGTTGGGTGGTTAGGTCTCTGATTTTGTGGTCTTTCTTCTTTTTAATGTTAAGCATTTAGAGCTATGAATTTACCTCAGTACTACCATTGCTGAATCTCAGATGCTTTAATATTTCACCCTCCTCAAGATATTTCCGAATTTCCCTTGTGATTTCTACTTTGAACTTTTGGTTTCTTTTTTTGAATGCATATTGTGATTTTTCCAGTTTTCCCTTTGCTATATTTATTTCTAGCTTCATTTCACTTTGGTCAAAGAGGATACATGGCATATTTTCAGTATTTTTATATTTGTCGAAACATTTTTTTGACCTAGTATAGGATCTATACTAGAGAATGATCTTGTGCACTAGAGAAGAATGTGTATTCTGTTTGCTAGTGTGTGAATTGTTCTATATATGTCTGTTAGGGCTAGTTTGTTTAGAGTGTCATTCAAGTCTTCCATTTCTGTATTGATCTGTCTAGATGTACTATTCATTATCGAAAGTGGAATATTGGAGTTTCCTACTATTAATGTAGAATTGTCTATTTCTGTGTTTTTACTTCATATATTTTGGATCTCTGCTTTTAGGTACATACATATTTATAATTATTACATCTTGTTGTTGAGTTGACCCTTTATTGTATAGTGCCTTCTTTTCCCCTTGTAACAGCTGTTGACTTAAATTATTAAATTATTAATAATAACTAATATTAACCTGATATTAATATAGCTACTCCACTCTATTTTGAATACATTTTGCATTGAATATTTTTTTCCATCCTTTTACTTTCAATGTACTTGAGTAACACTGAATTTTAAATTTCAGGCTATTTAGGGAAGCATGGTAAGATCTAAAAACAATTTTCCAGAGAGCAGAGACATTTTTATAAAAGGGATCAAATCAGAATCATTTTGGAGAGAAGTGTTGATTGAAATAATAAATACATGTCATTTTTACAAAACAAATTGGAAAATGTGGCACTCTAAAAACATTTTGTTTTGGAGGCATGCCAAAATGCAGAAAAGGAAAGCATTTTAGAAAATATGGATTTAAAGGACTTGAAAAATCCTAGGCTAGGAGAAATCACTTACATGATGTGGGGGTTATTGGAACAATGGTACTTTTAGCTAACATTTATTGACTATGTGTCAGCCACTGTGATGGGCACTTTATAGTCATTATTTCTTTTACTCCTTGAAACACTGATGAGGGACTAGAGTTTTTCTTACTGTTGTGCATTAAGAACCTGAGACTGGAATGACTTGATGAGTTTTAAGCTGATAAAAAGTGGCCTCTAAAAGTGATGTTAAAACAATCATAATTTTCTCCCATAGAATCCAGTGGAAATTACTAATCACTATAAGCAGTGGAAATTAATAGTCATTGCCCCTTTCCATTTGACCTTGTCCTTTTTCAAAGATAACAGTTTTAAAAACTTCTAACTAATAAAATCAATTGTAGAAAAGAGCCAGGTAGCCTATCTTGAGGGTATCATTAGAGATTGTAATGTAAATTGGTAAAGCAGTTGTTTGCAAAATAAGAAAGTCTAATTGTTTCTACCTGAATCTTTAAGAAAAGAGGTCCTTTATTGCTCTCCCATCAAGTGCATGATATTTTAGCAACTCTCTTTTGGAAAGGATTCCATTCTTTTAGAGGAATCCAAAGTGGATATCCATTTATAATTTAAAAATAGCTACAGTTTAAAGATGTTAAGCATGTGACAAACATTGCTTATTTGCGTTTTGTATTGTGCACTTATTTAAATTGAGGAACGTCAACTGTTCATTATTAGGGGTAGTTTAAAATCATATTACTATATTTTACTACAACTTAGGTCAGAACCCTAGAACCTTTGATCTCAGATTCTGATCCTCTCAATTAATCTCCTACCAGGATTAAAATTTATAAGTCACTTCTATAAAGAAGACAAAATATTATTGGAGAAAATTCATAAGTGGAAAATAGTCTTCTATTCTTATTTTTTCAAATCAGAAGTCAGAATAAATAGACTTTCTCAATATGTAGAACAAGAAAATGATAATTTAGTATTAAACATTCTCATAACATGCTCAACACAAAATTTCATTGCCATAAAAATTACTTTTTTTATTCTGCATACTATAATGCCAAAACAAGCTTATGGGAGAAAACTTCCTAAAGAACATTGCTTAAAATCTATGATTTACTTCTGGTTTATAATACATTGTCTTAGAACATAGCTTTGTAGGTCAGTTTCTCTTAGAGGGGACCAATGAGTTTATTAAATAAAATGCTTAAATGAATATAATGAAAAACTCAAGATGAATTTGGACATTGCAAGGATCTACAATTTCAAGAAAACTATGCTTAACTACATAGAAACACTGTTTTCATGGTGCCCTAGAGAATAATTGAAAAGAGGAAATATTTCAGCAGGAAACTATAGTTTGTCTCAAACAAATTGAACTGACAATTTTATTTGTATGTTTGTTTTTTGCTTTACCATTGTAATGGCTGTTCTTGTTGACTGATAACAATAGGAAGTCAAGATACTTGTCTGGATCACTCAAATTAAAACAGACAAAATATGATCCATACATATACCTGAAGTAAAACACAAAGTTGATTCCATGCTTCCATGTCGACAAACAAAATCTTGTACTTTGTCTTCTTCTGATGTGCTTAGAAGAAATAAATTCTTGTATAATTTAATAATCTATCTCCTTATTTTCTGTCTATAGAGCCTTCCTAGTTCAAATTTATCTCTCAAAGTTTGATATTTATTATG
>PVIY010034817.1:0-11824 GCA_004026745.1 Myrmecophaga tridactyla
CTGGTAGGGGACAGGGATGCCTGAATGGGTGCAGGGAAGCCTAGAGGTACACAAGGAAGTTAGAGACAGGCAGGGATGTCAGAAGGGGGAAGGGAGGCCAGGAGGGGGTCTGCTGGACAGCCCTGGGCATCAACCTGTGGGGAGGGCCTAAGGGGTATAGGCTGGGCTGCTGAGTGAACAGGGACAGGGCAGGGGTCTGGACCACATGGAAGCCGGGGGCAAGGGGGATGGGGTCTGTGGGAGCCCATAGGTCTGGGGAAATTCTTAAAGTGGAGGCTCTTCTCTGTCCATCTGTGGGCCTGGCCTCCACCTCTCCAAGCTCCTGAGTGCTGAAGGAATCCACAGTAAGGCCCCAGAGCCCAGGAGCAGCCTGCAGGAGAGCAGCCTGGTGGAAGCTAAAGGAGGCCGCAGGGAGCTGGAGCACTGTCCTCTCCTGGTGAGAAGATACTGAGCTGCTGCTCCCAGTGGCCCTCGTTGGGCAGAGGTTTGCACTCCCACAGGGTGGTCAGGAGAGAGGGGGCAGGCCCCCAACTCTCCTGTCCCACACCCCACGCCCACGGTCTCATGTTCATTGTCTAGTTATTGGTCTGATATTATCTCTATGATACACTTTCCTCCTGTGTTTTTACCTAATATCATGTTACAATACATAGTTGTGTTTGTTCTTTTGCTTTCTATCTTTGAAAATCAAATGATTGTAGGAACTAGAAAAACAGTTAAGAAGAAATGGGTGCTTTTTTTCCTAGTACAGATCCATAAGTATTTACATGTGTTATTCTCGAATCTTGTGATGCTCATTTACTATTTCAAGGTTTGCTAACATAAATGGTAACTTTCTGATGCTTTTTAGGTGACTCCATCAGTGATGGAGGCAAGAAATGGACTTAAATAAATGTGTTTAAGTAAATAAAAAAGTATTTGCAAAGTCTGCTTGAGCAATGGCAAGAAAGGGGGAAAATTCAACTTCCCCGTGTGGAGAATTCTCGATATCTTCACAAGCAGTGGGGACAACCAAAGCAACAGGCTGTGTCCCCAATCTTGGGGAATGTTCATATGAAACTTAACCCTGCAAAGGATAGGCTAAGCCTACCTAAAATTAGGCCTAAGAGTCACTCAACCCCCAGAGAGCCTCTTCTGTTGGTCAGATGTGGCCTCTCTCTCAGCTGACACAGCAAGCAAACTCACAGCCCTTCCCCTCTCTACATGGGACATGACTCTCAGGGGTGTGGACCTTCCTGGCAACGTGGGACAAAATCCTAGAATGAGCTGAGACCCACCACTAGGGATTAATGAAACCTTCTCTACCAAAAAGGGGAAGAGTGAAATGAGACAAAGTGTCAATGGCTGAGAGATTCCAAACAGAGTCAAGAGTTTATCCTGGAAGTTATTCTTATGCATTAAATAGATACCACCTATTTAATGAATACCTGTTTAATGAAGATGTAATGGAGAGGCTGGGGGGAACTGCCTGAAACTGTAGAGCTGTAATCTAGCAGCCACGTTTCTTGAAGATGTTTGTATAATGATACAGCTTTCACAAGGTGATTGTGTGATTGTGAAAAACTTGTGTCTGATGCTCCTTTTATCTACCTTATCGATAGATGAGTAGAACATATCAATTAAAATTAAATAATTAATGGGGTAACAAATGTTAAAATAAATTTAGTACATTGAAATGCTGGTGATTGGTGAGTGGGAGGGTTGGTGGTGTTGTATGTATGAATTTTTTTCTTTTTTCTTTTTATTTCTTTTCTGGATTGATGCAAATGTTCTGAGAGTTTATCGTGGTGATGAATATACAACTGTGTAACGCTACTGTGAGTTATTGATTATATACCAAGAATGGAATGACCATACGGTAAGAATGATCGTGTTTGTATGTTTTCATGTTTTAAAAAAATTTTTTTAATTAAAAAAATAAATATGTTTAGTATAAATTGTATACATTTATAGAAATAAGCATGGCATTGCAGATTTATATTTTATGTGATTACATTGTGTCAGTGAAAGTAACTTCAGGAAGCATCTGTTTTCTATTAGAGCAGTTGTAGATATACAGAAAAATTACACAGAGAGTACAGAGTTCCCACGTGCCCCTCCGCATACACACACAGTTTTATCTGTTATTAACAGTTTGATTAGTGTGGCATCTTTGTTATAACTGGTAAAACAATATTACTGTAATTGTCCTATTAACTGGAGTCCATGATTTACATTCACATTCACTGTTTGTGTTATGTAGCTTGAGGGTTTGTAAAAGTGTTTGTTCTGGTGACAAGTAGAGCCTGAAGCATTCAGGTATGTGGTTCCCATGCCATGCTGCTGCAGCCACTGCCCCAGCCTTTCTGTCAACCCACGCCAAAACTCCTCTCTGCCCGGCATGGACCCCGGCTCCATGCCCCACCCTGACCATGGAACCTGCATTCTGTTTTCTGACTATGAATTTGCATATTATACTTATTTCATATAAGAAACATGATACAGTATTTTTCCTTCTGCACTGGGCTTTCTTCACTTATCATGATGACCTAGGAAAATATATCTTGACTGTACCAGTTTAAGAATCAATTTACATGTTTTAATTTTAAAAATAATACAAATCAGGGTTTTTTTCCAAGGTATATTTCCAGTACTCAAATTCTGGTTTATTTTTACCACTCTGTAAACCATAAATTTCTTTTACTTTAAATAATGAAGTAAATTTAATTCTTTTAATACTTTGGTTTGCTATTTACTGATTACATTCTTTTTATGAAAATGAAGAAAACATGTCAGATTATAGGAAGAATATGGTACATGCCCTAAGTAGTAAATAAGTAGATAAGCTGAGAGGAACCTGGAGAAGAAAACGGAAATGCACGGTCAGCCCCATGATGCTGGGTGTGGGCCTCATCCAGGGGCACACATGCATGTAGTTGCCAGGCATATGTGTGTGTCACTACTAGGTGTATGTGTGTGTCACTACCAGGCATATGCATTTGTCACTGCCAGGCGTATGTGTGTGTCACTATCAGGTGTATGTGTATGTCACTATCAAGCAGATGTGTGTGTCATTTCCAAGTGCAAGGGTGTCACTGACTGGTGTACGTGCATGTCTCTGCCAGTTTATGTGTGTGTCACTACTAAGTGTATGTGTGTGTCACTACCAGGCGTATGTGTGTGTTGCTGCCAGGTGTATGTGTATGTCACTAACAGGCGTATGTGTGTGTCACTACCAAGCACATGTGTTTCACTGCCAGGTGTACGTGTGTGTCACTGCCAGGCATATGTGTGTGTCACTACTAGGCACATGTGCATGTCACTGCCAGGTATCCTGTGTGTCACTCCTAGTTGCATGTGTGTGTCACTGCCAGGTGTGCGGCCAGCTTTTGTTGACTGTACGGTATGCACCTGGTGCTGCTGTGGCCATGGACAGCTTCCTGACTGGTGAGCCAGAGGGCAGTCCATACACCACTGACTTAATGGTCACCTTCTGCCAGTGTTGTGACGATGACGAGATGACTCACGGGGTGTGCACCTTGCTGCAGGTGTGGTTGCATTTGTGTCTGTTTCTTTGCTCTGGCTGCGTTTCTTTCCACTTACCCTGCTGAATTGATTGGCCACTTTCTGAATTTTCATTTCTAGAAACATTGAACTGGTTCGTATTTCCATGGCTTGAGGGTAACCTTTCCTCACACCCACACCCAATTTCAACATCAAAAGTCTGTCTTATGTTTATGAAAGTTATGGGTGAAAAAAAATAGCTCCTTTATCTTTACAGTTGTTTGCTGTCTTTTCATGTGGTGGTATTGTATTTCTTCCTTTGTGAACTCTGTCCAAATTGTCTTGAGCACAGAAGGAGAAGGTGGGCCTGCTGGCCAGGAAAGTCAGAGGCCTCGCAGAATGTAGAAACCCCAATGAATTCTCATCCAGCTTCATGTCCTTGTGCCTTTTATGCCCTTACCTGTGAAGACAGTCACGACTTTGACACAGATTTTTTCTATATCACTGGGTCCTTATTTAATTCTTGAGCTTAATTATGTGGAAATATTGTACAAAGAAAGAACAGTTTGTGTAATTTTTCTTCTGTTGAGGTATACATAACTATATGTAGAGCATTCTAAAGATTTAGGGAAATCCATAATTATGGCTTAACCTCATTGTGCTTCGATTACTGATAGTTATGTTCAATAAAATTAGGTTTTGAAGCCTAAAATATAAGATTAAAAAATGGATATTTTTTAAGTTATCAGGTTGGGGCAATGTTTAGAATATTTTGTACCATATGTCACAGCCAGCAAAATGCTGATGTGAAAACTGGTGTTTACATTAGCCTGGTGTGTTAGTTAGATTCAGTTGTCAACTTGGCCAGGTGAGCATACCTAGTTTTGTTGCTGTGGTCATAAGCCAAAAGTATGTGAACCTCATCTGTTGACAATTACATCTGCAGTCGTCTAGGAGGCGTGTCTGCTGCAATGAATTGCGTTTGACTTAATTGGCTGGTGCTTAAATGAGAACGCAATGTAGCACATCTTAAGCAGCTGGGCATTCTTCATCTGAGCACTCGCAGCTCAGCCCAGGCCTTTGGAGGTGCAGAAAGAAGTCACCCTGAGGAAAGTTGCTGCAACCCAAGGGCCTGGAGAGAAGACCAGCAGAGACCATCCTGTGCCTTCCACGTAAGAAAGAACCTCAGTGGAATGTTAGCTGCCTTTCCTCTGAAGAACTAACAAAACAAATCCCCTTTTATTAAAAGCCAATTCATCTCTGGTGTGTTGCATTCCGGCAGCTAGCAAACTAGAACACCTGGTTTTCTCTTTTCTGCTTTGAAACGTGCAACTTGTATCCTTTTTGGTGCTCACACCCTTGGCTTTAGGACAAAACCTCAGCCTGGTAGTGCATGGTCAGCCCTTCCCAGGGTCAGATGCCAGGAGACCACCTGGTGGCTGACAGGTGAGGTGGGAGGTGCTGGCAGTGCAGGTGTCTTGGCACATTCTCCTGGGCAGGGTTTAGGACAGACTCCTGGCCCCACGCATTTCCTCTTGCTCTGTGGACACTTTGGCTCTGGCCTCCAGACGTGCATTTGGCCTTTCTCTGAGGCCTTCTCTGTAGGATTGCATGGGCAGTAAGGCCCTTCTGATGAGGCCCTTGAGGCGCCCATCACTGGTCCTGCTTACAGTGTCACACCCACATGAAGGGGTTGAGTATGAGAATGTGTTTTTCTGGGTTTTATGTACCTCTGAGCCACCCCAGGTGGTCACTGGGCCACGTTTGGGCTCATTTTGTTGCTGTGATGGGGGTGGGTGGAGGAATGAGGGTTGTTGGCTTTCGGTAGCAAGACCCGGAGTGCCGGGTGGGCTGGGCCTTCTGTTTGACCTGGCTGCAATGGGAAGGGTATGAGGTAGGGCAGAGTGAGGCTAGTGTAGGTGGGGAGGTGTCATGGGAGGCTGGTCGGGGTGGGGAGGCATCACTGGAGGATGCTGTGGGCACGGGAGACTGGTGTGAGTGAGGAGGGGTCACGGGAGGCTGGTGGGTGTGGGGTGGGGATGCAGAGCAGAGGCCTGGCCGAGCAGCCCCTGCCTAGAGGCCCAGCTTTCACGGGCTTGTTTCATGGGTGGGTGTGTCCGTTCCATTCAGACACTCCCACAGTTCCAGAACATACCATTCACAGAAGCCTGTGACTGATGGGCAGCTTACAATTTACTTTGATTTCTTTTATTTAGCACTGGGAGCTGTAAAATGGTCTCAAGTATGATTGTATAGTCCCAGCATTTAGACAATGGAGGATGAACCGTTTGTGGAGGAGGCCACCCCTGAGATCTCAACAACATCAGAAATTGAAATGGTCAGTTAATGCAGGCTAGGGTTTGTGGGTAACTGTATTTAACGACATTGGAGTTATTCCAGCTTTTAAAATTATGTAGACCAATGTTCCTCTAATTTTCAGTTAGTTATGTACTCTCTTTAATTTGGTTATTTATTTTGAAATACAAAAAAACATGATTTTCAGAATTCAGCCAATGGGAGTCTTCTTCTCCTTCCTGTTCAGGCAGCAGCAGTGGGAGTGGAAGAGGACGAGAGGCACCGTGGGTTCTGTGTGTGGCATGTGCGCCTATGTGTGTGTCTGTGTGTGTGAAAAGGATCTGATGCACATGCGTTTGTGTCTGTTCTCTCTGTGGTTTGGTCAGAGGTCAGAAGAGCAGTCACGGGACACTTCAGGACTGAATCTACCCATGCTGGCAGTTTCTATTCTGGGAAGTCATGAGTGCTATGACCTGTCCCTGCAGGACTGGGAGTGGCTACCCCATGGCCCCAGTACCCAGCTTGGCATTCCTGCTTGGCAGCTCTGCTGCACCCCAAGATGAGATTGCTGGAGTGGGCTCTGTGCCATTCCACAAAGCTACTGCTCTTTCCCAGTGCAGGGGTGTCAATAGCCCTCACCCCTCAGCATCATGGAGCAACCCCAAGATACCTCCACCTCACCTGCTTGCTATCCCGTCCCCAGATACGTGTCACCGGCACCTGCTCTTCCCCCAGACCCCAGGCTCGTGTCACCACACCTGCTCTCCCCCCAGTCCCCAGGCCATTTCACCTGCACTGCTCACCCCCAGTACCCAGGCCCATAACACCTGCCCACTCGGTCTCCAGTCCCCTGGCCTGTGTCACCTCACTCGCTCAACCCCAGTCCCTAGACCCATGTCTCCTCACTTGCTCACACCCCAGTACCCAGGCATGCAGATGGATGAGCATCCACATAAGACCAGGCTGTTGCAGTTTGAGGCTCTAGCTTTAATCTGCACTTTCTCACTTCCCCCTCTTTCCTGCTGTGATTTGTTTGCTGAGGGAGCTTGTTCTCACAGCCAGGCCCTGGTTATCACACCCCCATGCAGTGCTTCAGTGTATTCGTGTGTCCCCCATGTCCTGTAAAGTGGTTCTAGAAACATGATCAGATTCTGGTTTGATTATGTCGAAGGATATTTGGTAGGTGGTACATGTGCTTCCTCCTGTCTGTCTGTCTCTCTCCTTGAGGAAGATCTGTTATTTCAACATTCAGGGTTCAAAGTGGAGGTTTTCTCAAACTGTTCTTCTTTCCTTACTCTTTGGCTAGAAAATTCTGGTGCAGACTTTTCCCTTCCCAGCCCTCCTATACCCTCAGGCACCATTCCTGGAAGAGGTTGTATGCCTGACCCAAGTCTTTTATGGAGCAGCTTTCATAGTAGTGGGCTTGTTTCCTGCATCCAACAAAGGTGGCTAATGAAGGATTTGGGGTTTGTATTTTTTGGTGATATATGAAATCAAGGAATTTTAACACATTTATTGTGTTTTATTTCATTCCCTCTCAGTTTTTCTTGTGACTTTCCAGTTGCCTAGTCTTCAGCCAATGGGAACCATTTGACACTAGACTGTGACCGCTTTGTTTTCAGATATGGCAAGAGGTTTCAGGCTCATTTTGTGTATTTCCTGCCCCATATCTGGAATCTGCTGTTTCCACAAGGAGCCAGGGGGCCTGTTGCTTCTAGACTAGTCCTGGTATTTAGGTGTTTTCCCTGAAGAGAGTAGAACATTTATTAAAAAGGAAAATTTGTCCTGAGTTCATGCTGGTATTTCTAATGCAAATTTAGGCCTGCAGAGTTAATCCAAATTAAGTCTTTGAGATCATGCATCTTCCATCTCCGTTACCCGCATCCCAAACCCTAGCAGCCACCAGGAAAACTCCATGCTTGTTTCCTAATCCTACAACATGTACACAGCGATTTCAGATCAGCAGTGCCAGTGCTCATTAACAGCTACATGATGACTGAAAGCACTGGGGATTATTTCTATAGATGTTTGTCTCTCTGTCCTTAAATTATATCCCATTAGGGAGGTACAGTACTTACTCTGTTTTAAACTTATAAAATAATTCTTCTCCATTCGCCTAGGCTGCTAATTTGATATGTTTAAATTCATTTGTTTCATTTTGCTTTCAAGTTATAAGCATTGAAACTTTTCCTTTTCTTTTTTTTTATTTTTGTCATTGGCACACACCAGGAATCTAACACAGTTTTCTGGCATGGTAGTTGAAAATCCTACCACTAAACCACTGTCACACCACCCAGCATTGAACCTTTTTTTATTTTTTTAACTTTTTCATTGTATAGTATAAGGCAAAAACAAAACCTGAAACAAAAAAGCAATAGTTTTCAAAGAACTCTTCAACACGTGTTCATAGGACAGATCTGAGAGTTTGTCATGGGCTCCCATATCATCTTCTCATATTTTTCCATCTAGCTCCTCCCGAGTATAGGAGGCTAGTGGGCTTAATTTTTATTTTCTCATCACAATCAACTTTTTTCCCTTATTTTGTGAAAAATAACATGTAAACAAAAAAGTTGTAATTTCAAAATACAACACCAAAATTTGTTGTAGAGTGTGCTTCGGAATTTGACATGGGTTACATTTTCACACCTATAGGTTTTACTTTTTAGCTACTCTAAAATACTATAGATTAAAAGAGATATCAATTTAATGATTCAGCATTCATATCCATTTGTTAAACCCTTTCTTCTCATTATAACTCCACCATAACCTTTGATCTTTCTATCGCTCTCTTTAGGAGTGTTTGGCCTACGGAATTTCTAAATTATTCATAATGGAAGAGTCCGTCAATAATATAGGGTATGGAGATGGAACTATCTGATGTTCTGGAGAGGTTGGTCACGGTTTCAGAACTTATCTGGTCTGTGACCCATCTGGAGGTTGAAGGTTTCTGGAAAGTTACTCTAAAGCCTGGAACCTTTGTGGAAACTTATACATTGCCCTAGGTGTTCTTTAGGATTGGCTGAAATGGTCCTGGTTGGGGGTTGGCAGGTTATGATAGGTAGCAAGGTCTACCTGAAGCTGGCATACGAGCAACTACCAGAGTTCACTCTTGACTCTATTTGAACTCTCCCTGCCACTGATAACTTCTTTAATTATACTTGTTTTCCCCGTTTTGATCAGGATGTAATTGTTGATGCCATGGTGTTAGGTCTGGATTCATCCCTGGGAGATACCTCCCACAATGCCAGGGAGACTTTCACCCCTGGATGACATATCACACGTAGGGGGAGGGCAATGATTTATTTGCAGAGTTGGGCTTAGAAAGAGTGAGGCCACAGCTGAGCAACAACAGAGGTCCTCCAGAAGTAACTCTTAGGCATGCCTATAAATAGACTAAGCTTCTCTGCTACCTACATAAGCTTCACAAGAGTAAGCCTCCTGATCGAGGGCATGGCCTATTGATTTGGGTGTCCCAAACTTTGACACAGTATCAGGGGATTCCCTGATGGTAAGGTTTAATAGTTCCATATTCTTTCTCCCATCTGTCAGGGGACTGGGCCAATACTTTTTGATTATTTTCTTAATATACTCTTGGATGTATCCAGGAATTACAATAATCTATCCAGGATTAAAAGACCTCTTTCTTCTTCTGTGCTCCCTGTGTTTCAGTTGTTCAAATGAGCAATACAGATAGGTTGAATTAGATTATGCACTACAGAAAATTTCAGTTCCAGACCAAATAAACCTTTCTTCATTTTCCTCAAAGAGTATGGGTGGTTCTAAATTACAGACACTGTCTTTCTTACCCCTATATTCTGAATTATTTTAACCCCAACCTGTTAAGGTTCATTCTTATCTCTAAATATCAGGTTATATATATAAAACAGCCTTTCAAAATCCAGAAATAATTATCACCATTCCGGACTTAATGTCTCTGCTCTAAAAGCTTACAATCTAGGCCCCTGTTATCTTACGGGCATTTTCTAAAGGTGACCATACCATTCATATACTTTTGTAAGTTTTTATACAGTTTCTAGCTATTCTGCATTATAACTCTCTGATTATACCTTTATGCTTGTCATAAAAGTGGACTCATACATTATTTATCATTTTGTGTCTGGCTAATTTCACTATGCATTATGTCTTCTGGTCTCATCCATCTTGTGATGTGCTTTGGGATGTCATTTTCTCTTACTGCTGCATAATATTCCACTCATTTGTTGATGGGCATTTGGTTTGTTTCCATCTTTTGGCCAATGTATATAATGCTGCTATGACCATCAGTGTCAAAACGTCTGCTTGTGTCATTGCTTTCACCTCTTCTGTGTATATACCAAGTAGTGCTATTCCTGGATCATTGGGCAACTTGATATTTAGTTTCCTAAGGAACAGTTTTCCCTAGTGTCTGCACAATTAGTGCATAAGTGTCCCAGTTACTCCATATCCTCTGCAACATTTACAGATTCCTATTTGTTTAATAGCAACCATTCTTAGAGGTAGGAGGTGGTATCTCATTGAAGTCTTGATATGCATTTCCCTCATAGCCAATGAAAATGAGCATCTCCATGTGCTTATGAGCTCATCTGTATTTACGCTTCAGAAAAATGCTTATTCATATCTTTAGCCGATTTTGTGATTGGGCTGTTTCTTCTTTTGTTGTTGAGTTGTATGATTTCTTTGTATACACATGAAATCAAATTTTTGTCCAATATGTGATTTCCCAATATTTTCTCTCATTGAGTTGGCTTCCTCTTCACCTTTTTGACAAAGCGTTTTGAGGTGTAGTAGCATTCGATTGTGAAGAATTTCCATTTGTCTATTTTTTCTTTTGCTGCCTGTGCTTTCAATATAAAGTTTAGGAAGCTACCATCTATTACTTATTCTTGAAGATGTTTCCTTGCATTTTCTTCTAGAAGCTTTATGGGTTTAGTTCTTACATTTTAATTTTTGCGTAACATGTAAGATAGGAGTCCTCTTTCATTCTTTTCGTTATTGATACCCAGTTCTTCTGTGCCTAATTATTGAAAAGACTGTTTTGTCCCAGTTCAGAGGATTTGGGGGTTTTGTCAAAATCAGTTGGCCATAGATTTGGTGATGACATGTTGGTCTTCTGCTTGGCCTCTTTACCTGGGATTGGTTTGTTGAGATCTTCTATTTCTTCTTGAGCCAATAGAGCTTGTTTGTGTGCTTCCAGGAATTTGTCCATTTCTTCTTATACATTTGTGTATAGTTTCATCTATATATTTGCATATAGTTTCATCTATATATTTCATCTATATATTTGCATACAATTTTTCATAGTATCATCTTATGGTTTCTTTTATTTTTTCAGGGTCTGTGGTAATTTAACCTTCTCATTTCTAATTCTGTTTACTTGCATCCTCTCTCTTTTTTTCTTTGTCAGTCTTGCTAATGGCCCATCAATTTTTTTGATTTTCTCAAAAAACCAACTATTGGTTTTATTGACTCTTTCTATTCTTCTTTTGTTCTCCTATTCATTATCTCTGCTTTAATCTTTGTTATTTCTCTTCTTCTATTTGATTTGGGATTAGTTTACTGTTCTTTCTCATGTTCCTCCAGGTTTGCTCTTATGTCCTCGATTTTTGCTCTATCTTGTTTTTTAATATAGGCATTTAGGGCAATAAATTTCCCTCTCAGCATGGCCTTCTCCACATACCATACATTCTGATAAGTTGTAATTTCATTTTCATTCATCTCCAAATAGCTACTGCTTTCTCTAGCAATTTCTTCTTTAACCTACTGGTTGTTTAAGGCTGTGTTTTTGAACCCCATATATTTGTGAATGCTCTAGTTCTTTGGTGGTTATTTGAGATCCAGGTTCATTCCATTGTGATCAGAGAAAGTGCTGCGTATAATTTCAGTGTTTTTAAATTGATAAAGAACTATTCTGTGCCCCAGCATATGATCTATCCAGGAGAATGTTCCATGAGCATTGGAGACAAATGTATATGCTTGGGGTTTGAGGTACAATGACCTATATATGTCTGTTAGGTCTAATTCATTTATCAAGTTATTTAACTTCTCT
>PVIY010034817.1:11924-26916 GCA_004026745.1 Myrmecophaga tridactyla
TATATAGTGTCCTCCTTTGTCTCTTATGATGTCTTTATATTTACCATCTATATGTTTGATATTAGTATTGCTACTCCTGCTTTCTTTTGCTTACAACATGCGTGGAAAATCTTTTTCCATCTTTTTACCTTGAATCAATTTTTTATCCCTGTGTCTACGATGAGACTCTTAGAAGTAGCATATAGCTGGGTTATGTTTCTTAATCCACTTTGCCAATTTGCATCTTTTAATTGGTAAGTTTAGTCCATTAACAGTCAAAGTTATTACTGAAAAGTCATTTCATGATTCCACCATCTTATTTATTTTGTTTTTCAGATCTATCTATTCCTTTCCATCTTCCTCTTTTTATTATTTAAATTACCCTTAGCGATGCTCTTCAATTCTATGCACTCCTCCAGACCTCCAGCTACTGTCTTTTTTTTTAGCTGACAGAGCCCCTTTTAATTTTTCTTGTAGGGCTGCTCTCTTGTTGACAAATTCTTTCAGGACTTCTTTGTCTGTGAAAACTTTAATCTCTCCCTCAATTTTAAAGGATGATTTGTCTGGTTATAGAATTCTTTGTTGGAAGTCTTTCTCTTCAGCAACTTGACTATATCATACCACTGCCTTCTCGCCTCCTGGGTGCTACTTGGGGAGTCTGAACTCCATCTATTTGGTTCCCCTCGTATAAAGCAGATTGTTTTTCTCTTGCCACTTTCAGGATTTTCATCTTCTTTTCAACATTTGACAGGCTGCTAAGTATGTGCCTTGCAGAAGGCCAATTTGGATTTATTGTGTGTGGAGTTTGTTGTGCTGCTTTGCTTTATATATTTATGTCCTTTATGAGGGTTGGGAAGTTTTCCCCCATTATATCCTCGCCTACTCTTCCAAGCCCTTTATTTCTTTCTTCTCATTCTGGGACACAAGTCAGTCTTATATTTGTTTGTTTTGTTTGGTCTATCATTTCTCTGAGTTCCAGTTCAATTTTTCCCATATTTTTGCCATTTGCTGTTTTGAGTCTTTGAAATCGATGATCCTGTCCTCTATTTCACTTGATCTTTCTTCTGTCTCTTCAAATTTAGTGTTGTGTATCTCCAGTATGTTTTTTATTAGATCAACAGAGTCTTTAATATCTGTGATACCTGCTGTTTTTCTATTTATTCTTTCTAGCTCCTCTTTCTGCTATTCTCTGTCTTCTCAATCTCCTTTAGGTCATTTGCTATCCTTCTTATTTTATTAAGTAGAGTCATATGAATATCTTTGCTTACTCGTTCCAATGTCTCTGTCTCTTCTGGTGTTTTAATTTGTTCATTAGGCAGGCGATATCTGTCTGCATTGTGATATGCTCATTGATCTTCTGCTGTCTTCCTGGCATGTAACTATCTTGATTGACTTATTTGGGGAGTTAATTTCTTTCAGTAGTCTAAGGCCTTGTGTTTGCAGGATGCTTGTACAGCAGGGAGCAGGACACAGCATGGGGCACTCAGTGTGGAGATTTGTTTCAGGGCAGGTATGGATGCAGATTGGGATGTTATGCTGATGCTTGTGAGTGTGGGAGCCATGAAGCCAGGGAGGATGTAGCTGTGCAAGTGCACAATGCTGGGGTCATAAACCGTGTGAATGCTGGTCTAAGGCATGGGGCCCGTGTGCACAGTGATAGAGCTGTGGCAGCAGGGTAGCTTTATGCCTGTGTGGTTTGGGGTCAATGTGACCCGGCTGCATATGTCAGTGCTTTCTCAGAGCTGGGAAGTAAGCCTGAGGGCTGTGCACATGTGTGGTTCTAGGACTGCTGTAAAGTGTGGGATCCAGACCTGAATGATGTGATTGGGGACCTGGGTGCATGTGTCTCTCTGGGAGTGCCATAAACAAATGTAAAGATCTCAGGTAGGTTGTTGTGAGGCTGTCAGACACTATGGGTTGGGGTCAGGTGTAGCCTAGGTATGGAGGTTGGTTCAAGGAAACTTTATGTACTGGCAACAAACTGCCAGGTATAGGGAGTAGAGAGCACTGCTCAGGAGGCGTGCAGGAAAGGTGGGTTGGCCTGCACTTGGGGTGAGGGTGACGGGAAGTTATGTGCACTGGGGTCTGGTGCGGTGGGGGCATCTGGAGTGCAGGAAATGGGAGCGGATGATACAGTGTGGGTGCAAGGGGTGTTGGGTGATTCGCCGGTCATCAGGATGTGCAGATGGGGGAGAGCATCCAAAGAATACAGCCTGGCTTGCTCCCTGGTCCCGTGCTCCCGTCCATGCACTCCCATGGGCTCCGTGTCTTCACACAAGCCTCCAGCTTTCTGCCTCTCAGTTCCTCAGCCTCTGTAGACCGGGTTACCCCAGGTGATGCAGAAACTCCCCCAGGTCAGCCTCACTCTTGACTCACCACCTCAGTCTCCATCCTGTCCCTTCTCTAACTCTTCCATGGAGCAGGGCTCATTTAGAGCTCCTCTAGTCAGCCCTATTCCTGGAAGCCTAGCATAGAAACGTTTGGTTTAATTTTTTCTTTGTGTGACATATTCACATGGCTCCAAGGTCAAATGTTCCAAACCAGCTCTGTTCAGAGATACAGGGCTTCCTTGAAACTCTCAGAGATTTTACAGTTAATTTTAACTGCAGCTGTTGTAGTAGTTTATTATACATTTTTATCAATAAAGTTTATTTGAAGCTGTTTTTAGTGTAGAATAAGAAATAAGAATTCTTTAGTCCTTACCCATTCATCCTTTCAGAATAGTTTCTAATGGCAGAGAATAAACTTTCACACAAAACGATGCGTTTTCAACAGGTGGACTGGAAAAAAGAATGTAGAGACCAAGAAAGATTATAAGAAGTTGCAGCAGTCACCAAAATCTGGAGAGGAGGTACTATAATGACTTCTGTAAACTCTTGACCTTTTAACTGTCTCTTTCCTATGTTTGCCTTTAAAAATTAGAGGCGAGTTGTCAAATTTATGATACCCCAAAATTTATAAATTTTTAATTTTTTAAATTGTGAACTATAAAATGTATAAGCAAAGAAAGATAAAAACAATATTTTCAAAGCAGTCTTCAAGAAGTAGTTATAGGACACATCCCAGGGTTTGTCAGGGCTACCATATGATCTCAGATGTTACTGTGGGAACTGCTGTCACTGAGCTGGAATCCTTAAACACAATTGCAGATGATGGGATACTGAGTTGGCAGACGCCAGGTGGTAGCACCTAATCACCAAAGACAGGGTGGATGTGGCTATTCCAATAGACAGCAGACTCAAAGCAGGAATCAGAACAGTCTGATCCGCAGAAATTTGTGACATTGGCTCGTCAATCATGGGCTCCCTAGGAATACAATAGATGGGCAGTCTACAAAATTCTTGTTCGAGTTGTATAAACAAAAGTGTTTTAGGTCAAGTGAACAGAAGTTTAACATGAATTACCAAAACATAGAGTCACGGCCCCTTAGTCAATTTCCAGACTTGAGACAATTTATAGACCCAGAGCCCCTTGAATGACGGGGAGGCCATGTCTCTTTGGGGGAGAAACCTGTTACACTGTCAGAAATTTCTGCTGTTAATCTTCCTCCTAGCCTTCCCCAAGGACACGGATGGCCTTTTACCAGGGCAATGGTGCACTGGGGAAAAGGAAATGATCAGATATTTCGGGATTATTAGACACTGGTTCAGAAAGGACATTAATTCCAGGGGACCCAAAACGTGACTCTGGTCCACCAGTCAGAGTTGGGGCTTAGGGAGATCATGTGATCAATGGAGTTTTAGCTCAGGTCTGCCTCACAGTGGGTGCAGTGGATCCCCAGACCCATTCTGTAGTTATTTCCCCAGTTCCATAATGCATAATTGGAATAAAAATACTGAGAAACTAGCATGGAGCTATTGAACTGGCAAATGTTTTTTTTCTCAATAGTTGTTAGTAAGGACCACCAGAAATTTGGATTTATTCTGTTTGGAGTTTGTTGGGCTATTTGACATATATATTTATGTCCTTTATGAGGCTTGGGAAGTTTTTTCCCATTATATCCTTGATCCTCTTCCTAGCCCTTGATTTCTCTCTTCTCAAATATGAGACTTTGTATGCTTTGTTTGGTCTATTATTTCCCTTAGTTCCAGTTCAATTTTTTTCCATATTTTTTGTCACTTCCTGATTTGAGTCTTTGAAATCAATTATGCTTTCCTCTATATCACTGGTTCTTTCTTCTGTCTCTTAAAATGTAGTGTCCTGTGCCTCCAGTATGTTTTTTATTTGGTCAACAGAGTCTGTCTTCAATATCTGTGATATCTGCTGTTTTTCTGTTTAATCTTTCAAGTTCTTCCTTAAGCTCTTCTCTCTCTTCTTGATCTCCTTTAGTTCATTTGCTATCCCTCTTATTTTATTAAGTAGAGTCATAAGAATATCTTCACTTAGTTGTTCTAATGTCTGTGTCTATTCTGGTGTTCTAATTTGTTCATTAGGCAGGCGATATCAGTCTGCATTGTGATATGCTCAGTGACCTTCTGCTGTCGTCCTGGCATGTAACTATCTTGATTGACTTATTTGGGTAGTTGATTTCTTTCAGTTGTCTAAGGCCTTGTGTTTGTGGATGATTGTACAGCAGGGATCAGAACACAGCATGGGGCACTCATTGTGGAGATTGTTTCAAGGCAGCTATGGACGCAGTTTGGGATGTTCTGCTGATGCTTTTGGACATGGGCGTCTTGCAGCCAGGGAAGATGTAGCTGTGCAAATGTACCGTGCTGGGGTCGTAAACCTGGTGAGCACTTGTTTAAGGCATGGGGCCCCTTGTGCACAGGCATAGAGCTATGGAAGCAGCTTAGCTTTACTCCTGTGTGGATTGGGGCAGATCTGTCCCTGCTACATAGTTCAGCACTTTCTCACTGCTGGGAAGTGTGGCTGAGTGCTGTGCATATGTGCGGTTCCAGGACTGCCTTAAAGTGTGGTTCCCAGAGCTGAATGATGTGACTGGCAGCCCGTGTGCCTGTGTGGGCCTGTGAGTGCCATAAACAAATGCACAGAGCTAAGGCAGGGTGTGCTGAGGCTGTCAGATACTATGGGCTGGGGTCACGTGTAACCTAGGTATGGAGGTTGGTGCCGGCAACCTTTATGCACTGGCAACAAACTGCAGGGAACAGGGAGTGGGAGATAGTGCTCAGGAAGCATTGAAAAGAAGTGGGTTGGGCTGCACTTGGGGTGGGGGTGAGGGGAAGTTATGTGCACTGGGGGCTGGTGGGGTGGGGGCGCTGGAGTGCAGGAAATGGGACTGGGTGATAGGGTTTGGGTGTTTGTGGTGTGGGGTGATTCCCCACTCATGGGGCTGTGCTGATGAGGGTTGCACATCCATGGAATCATGGCTAACTCTCTACTCCCGTGTCCCTGTACTTTCACTTCCATGGGCTCTGCACCTTCACACAAACCTCCAGCTTCCTGCCTCTCATGTCCTCGGCCTCTGCAGCCAGTGATGCCCCAGGTGGTGCAGAATCTCTCCCAGGTCAGCTGCACTCCTAAATCACCACAGCTGTCGCCCTCCTGTCCCTTCTCCAACTGTTCCATGGAGCGGGGCTCATTTCCAGCTCCTCTAGGCAGCCGTCTTCCTGGAAGACCAGCATAGAAACATTTGGTTTACTTTTTTGTTTGTCTGAAATATTCACATGGCTGCAAGGTCAAATGTTCTAAACCATGTCTGTTCAGAGATACAGGGCTTCCTTGAAACTCTCAGAGATTTTATAGTTAATTTTAACTGCCAGCTGTTGTATTGATTTATTATACATTTTTATCAATAAAGTTTACTAGAAGTTCTTTTTAGTGTAGAATAAGAAATAAGAAAAATTCTACAGGTCCCTTACCCCTTCATCCATTCCGAATAGTTTCTAATGGCAGAGAATAAACTCACACAAAACCATGGGTTTTCAACAGGTGAACAGGTAAAAAAGAATTTGAAGACCAAGAAAGATTATGAGAAGTTGCAGCAGTCACCGAAATCTGGCGAGCAGGTACTGTAATGGATTCTGTAATCTCTTGATATTTAACTGTCTCTTTCCTATGTTTGCCTTAAAAAATTAGAGGCAAATTGTCAAATTTATGATACCCAAAAACTTATAAATTAAAAAAAAAAATTTAATTGTGATATGTAAAATGTATAAAGAAGAAAAGCAACAATTTTCAAAGCTCATTTCAACAGACTTCACAAACTGCTAAGGGTTACCATTCTACTGTTTTAGATTTTTCCTTCTATCTAGCTGGTCCAAAACACTGGAGGGTAAAAGAAGTGTCAATATGATGATTCAGCAGTCATACTGATTTGTCAAATCCTATTTTCTCTTTTTATAAGTCCTCCTTCTCCTCTGATTCTTCTCCAAATCTATAGGGATCTTTAGGCATTGCCCATTCTGAATTATTCATGTTGAGAAGGGGTGTCAGGTGTAAAGGATAGGGAAATGTAATTAGCTCATAATCTCAGAGAGGTTGGCCCCTCTCAGTTTCAGGAATTATTTGACCTAGGTACCCTTTTGGAATTCCAGGTTTCAGGAAAGCAAACTTAGTGCAGGAAACGTTTTAGAGTCTAAGTTTGATCCCTAGGTGTTCTTTATATTTAACAGGGGTGATGTTAGTTGGGATTTAGAAAACCTTGTCAATTAGCACTATCTAACTGAAGCTTGCATAAGTGTCCTCTCCAGAATAGCTTCTTGACACCATTGATCTCCATTAGCCATGATGCCTTATTTTATTATGCTTCTTTTCCTTCTTTTGGTCGGTAAGGTGGTGCCAATCCCACTGTGCCAGGGCCATGCTCTTTGCAAGGAGTCAAGCCCCACGTTGTCAGGGAGACTTTAGCCCCTGGGTGTCATGTCCCACATGTAGGGGGAAGGGTAATGGTGTTCCTTCAGATTTGGGCTTAGAAAGAGGCCACAGCTGAGTATAAGAGGTTTCCTGGGAGCAACTCTTAGGCCTCTTGATAGGTAACCTTCGCTTCTCCACTGCAGAAATAATTTTCATGAGGGCAAACCCCCAAATCCAGGCCTTGGCCTATTTTTTTTGCGAGTTCCCAATGGTTTCCCAGATGGGAAAGTTTAATAGTTCCTTTTTTTTGCTTTGGACCATCCAGTGACTCTACCAATACTTTGAAATTATCAGCCCAGTATAATCTAAGATATATCCAGGTATTACATTAATCTTTACAGAATTACATGGCCTCGTTCCTTTTCTAGGCTCCAGGGGGTTGGTCAGTTTAAATGAACTATCCAGACAGGTTGATTTACATTTTTGTTACACAATATTTTTGTTCTAGACATAATAAACCTCTCTGCCTTTGGTCACCTATAGTAGCTGAAGATTTAGAATACATGCACTATCATCTTTTACCCTGTATTCTGATTTACCAGACTGGGTAAATCTGGTAAATTTTTTTAACTTCATTTTTTTTTAACTCTAATTGAGGCCCAATCTCTTTCTCGATTACTTTGTCATTTTATGAAGCTATGCTCACTTTCAAGGCTGCAGCACTCCATTTCCGGGTCTTAGGTGTCACACAGTCACTAAAACTTGCAGGGAAATGCCAGTTGACCCAAACACAGCTCAATGTCTCAGAATCTAGAAATACACTTATAACTTCACTAAGTATGGCTGCTGGAAGGGCTTAAAATCAAGTCTCTGATTTTCATATAAGTATTTTCTGAAAGAGATCTTAACATATTTGCTCTTCTGTATTTGAAGAAACGTCTTTTTTGCTTTCAGTGCTGTGAGGATTTTTAGTGAGTTTTGAGCAAAGAACCAGATTTATGTCATTTTTCACAGTACAACCCTTTCTCTCTTGCCTATGACCCAGGCCTTCCTCTGTCCCCATGTCTCCAAAACCAGCGTCTCACTAGAGCTGTGCAAAAGCTCCTGATACCTGGTCATTCAACTAGCTTGATTCTTCTTCAGAATTATTCTAGTGATTCCTGATCTAATACCCATTAAGCTAGTATTTCAGATGAGAATTCGACTAGTCTGTGGCATGAGACTCTCGAGGAAGACCCTGTGGTCAGATAGAAAGGTAAGTCAAGACCCTGCCATGCCCTCTCCCTGCCAGGGGGTGTGGGTTGTGTGCCCCAGAGGAAGGGCGTGGTGCAACCTCTTCTTCTCCTGGGCCACCAGGCACCAGGGGCCAGCCAAGCTCCCACAGAGGGACCCTAGGCTCCCCGCCCTACATGAACTCCTGGGGCTGCAGGACACATCCCGAGGCTGTCTGAAAATGTGAGGGAGTTGGTCACTGTGTGGGGCCCTGCAAACCAAGCCGTGTACACCCTGAGTTCACGCTCACAAAGCACTGAAAAAAACAGTTTTGTGTTTTGAAATCATTTCAAAGTTAGAGGACAGTTGCAAAAATAATACAAAACCCACAGAGAGATCTCCAAAACCCACCATCCAGAGACCCAAGCCCATGAATTTTAAATATTTTGTCACATTTGCCACCCCATTCTACCTCCCTCTTCCTTTCTCTGTCTTTCATCTCACCATCCATCCATCCATCTGTCTATTTATTTTCTAGACATTTCAGAGTAGGTTGTATACATCATTAAAAAAGCATTTTTAAATGTGGACACTATTGCTACCAGAAGGTGTTTCTCTGTAATGTCTGTCAGGGTGTTAAATTGTATAACAGTGAGAAAAATGTTTTCTGAGCCATTTGTTTCTCAGCATTTGCTCTTTAAGAGCCCATAGATCCCCATGGGCTTGGAGGGGTGCCAGTGACCCATGCCATCAACCCATTGTGGTTGTGTGTCGTCATGTGGGCCCCCTCAGGTGGCAGTGGCCAGGCTGGGCAGGGGCTGTGTCTTGGATGCCTAGATGGCTGGGCCACAAGACTGCACTTTAGTTGTGTGTCTGTGAAAGCAGACAACATCTGTTGCGTTCCTGCAGAAATGAGGAGAAAGCCTGTGCTTGGGTGAGGGGCCTTCTCTGAGGAGGGGGGGGGGTGGGCACCGGGGTGGGCAGGTAGGAGCATGCTGGGCAGCTTGGAGAGCAAGAGGAGTGGACAGATTGGACCAGTCATGCCAGGTGGGGCCACTTGTGCCCTTGGGTGTCTGCCTTTGTCACAGAGCAATGGACCAGTGGTGTTTTTAGGAGGAGTGACATACACACCCAGATTTTAAGAAGAGCATCCAGGGTCCATTAGGGAATCTTGGCGACTCTTCCAGAGACAGGGGAGCATGGAATGGCGTCTGGTGGGACGATGGACTGGGTGGGGCAGAGAACAGAGAGACTCAGCGGCCTAGGAGATTCAGGACTATCTGGACTGGGACGTGGTTTGGAGAATTTGCTTCCAGTCTCCTGGGATTAAACTTTTTAGTGATGCCTGGTGCGTGGAGGTGGTATTAGGGATGGAGGAACTCCGCCCAAGGCTGCTGGTGCATGCTGGTCCTGGGGGGTGGGTGGAAGAGAAGACAGGGAGGCCTGGAGTGGGGCAGAGATGCCGGAGTGGGGCGGGGAGGCTGGGAGGGTCCTGGGAGGCTGGAGGTGGGCGTGGGGTCCAGAGGGTGTCAGGGAAGCTGGGAGTTGGGCTGGGAAGCTGGGAGGGGTTCAGGGAGGCTGGAAGGGGGAAGGGATGCCTGAATAGGTGCAGGAAAGCCTAGAGGGACACAAGGAGGTTAGAGATGGGCAGGGAGGTCAGAAGGTGGCAGGGAGGCCAGGAGGGGTCTGCTGGACAACTCTGGGCCTCAACCTGTGGGGAGGTGCTAAGGGGCATAAGCTAGGCTGCTGAGTGAACATGGACTGGGTAGGCTTCTGGACCATGTGGAATCCGGGGGCCAAGGGGGATGGGTTCTGATGGAGACCGTAGGTCTGGGGAAAATCTGAAAGTGGAGCCTCTGCTCTTTCCCTCTGTGGGCCTAGCCTCCACCTCTCCAAGCTCCTGAGTGCTGAGAGAACCCAAAATCAGGCCCCAGAGCCCAGGAACAGCCTGCAGGAGAGGGTTCTGGTGGAAGCTGAAGGAGGCCACAGGGAGCTGGAGCACTTTCCTCTCTTGGTGAGAAGCCGGTGGGCTGCTGCTCCCAGTGGCCCTCATTGGGCAGAGGTTTGCATTCCCACAGGCTGGACAAGAGAGAGTGGGCAGGCCCCCAGCTCTCCTGCCCCACACCCCACGCACACGGTCTCATGGTCATTGTCTAGTTATTGGTCTGATGTTATCTCTATGATACACTTTCCTCCTGTTTTTTTACCTAATATCATGTTACAGTTCATAGTTGTGTTTGTTCTTTGGGTTTCCATCTTTGAAAATTAAATTATAGGAACTAGAAAAACAGTTAAGAGGAAATGGGCGATTTTTTTCCTAATACAGATCCATAAGTATTTACATGTGTTATTCTCGAATCTTGTGATGCTCATTTACTATTTCAAGGTTTGCTAACATAAATGTTAACTTTCTGATGTGTGTTTTTTTAGGTGACTCCATCAGTGATGGAGGTAAGAAATGGACTTAAATAAATGTGTTTAAGTAAATAAAAAAGTATTTGCAAAGTCTGCTTGAGCAATGGCAAGAAAGGGGGAAAATTCAACTTCCCCATGTGGAGAATTCTCGATATTCTCACAAGCAGTGGGGCAACCAAAGCAACAGGCTGTGCCCCCAATCTTGGGGTTTGTTCATATGAAACTTAACCCTGTAAGGATAGGCTAAGCCTACTTAAAATTATGCCTAAGAGTCACTCATCCCCCAGAGAACCTCTTCTGTTGGTCAGATGTGGGCTCTCTCTCAGCTGGCACAGCAAGCAACCTCACTGCCCTCCCCCTCTCTACATGGGACATGACTCCCAGGGGTGTGGACCTTCCTGGCAATGTGGGACAAAATCCTAGAATGAGCTGAGACCCTCCATTAGGGATTAATGAAACCTTCTCTACCAAAAAGGGGAACAGTTAAATGAAACAAAGTGTCAATGGCTGAGAGATTCCAAACAGAGTCAAGAGTTTATCCTGGAGGTTATTCTTATGCATTAAATAGATACCACCTGTTTAATGAAGATGTAATAGAGAGGCTGGGGGAAACTGCCTGAAACTGTAGAGCTGTAATCTAAAGCCACGTTTCTTGAAGATGTTTGTATAATGATACAGCTTTCACAAGGTGATTGTGTGATTGTGAAAACCTTGTGTCTGATGCTCCTTTTATCTACCTTATCAATAGATGAGTAGAACATATAGATTAAAATTAAATAATTAGTGGGGGAACAAATGTTAAAATACATTTAGTACTGGTAAAATACATTGAAATGCTGGTGATTGGTGAGTGGGAGGGTTGGGGGTGTGGGATGTACGAATTTTTTTCTTTTTGTTTTCATTTCTATTTCTGGATTGATGTAAATGTTCTGAGAGGTGATCATGGTGATGAATATACAACTGTGCGACGCTACTGTGAGTTATTGATTATATACCAAGAATGGAATGACCATATGGTAAGAATGTTCATGTTTGTATGTTGTCATGTTTTTAAAAAAACTTTAAAATTAAAAAAATAAATGTTTAGTATAAATTGTATACCTTTATAGAAATAGGCATGGCATTGCAGATTTATATTTTATGTAATTACATTGCATTAGTGAAAGTAATTTCAGGAAGCATCTTTTATCCATTAGAGCAGTTGTAGATATACAGAAAAATTACACAGAGAGAACAGAGTTCCCATGTGCCCCTCTGCATACATGCACAGTTTTGTCTGTTATTACCAGTTTGATTAGTGTGGCATCTTTGTTATAACTGGTAAAACAATATTACCATAATTGTCTTATTAACTGGAATCCATGGTTTACATTTGCATTCACTGTTTGTGTTGTGCAGCTTGAGGGTTTGTAGAAGTGTTTCTTCTGTTGACAAGTAGAGCCTGAAGCATTCAGGTATGTGGTTCCCGTGCCATGCTGCTGCCATCGCTGCCCTGGCCTTAACGTCAACCTGCACTAAAACCCCTCTCTGCCTGGCACGGACTCCGGCTCCCCCACCCACCCCAGCCCCGGAAACTGCATCTGTTTTCTGACTATGAATTTGCATATTATACTTATTTCATATAAGTAACATGATACAGTATTTGTCCTTCTGAACTGGGATTACTTCACTCATCATGATGACCTAGAAAATATATCTTGACTGAACCAGATTAAGATTTAATTTACATGTTTTAATTTTAAAAATAATACATATCAGGAGTTTTTTCCCAGAGTATATTTCCAGTACTCAAATTCTGGTTTATTTTTACTGCTCTGTAAAGCATCAATCGCTTTTCCTTTAATAATGAAGTAAATGTAATTATTTTAATACTTTGGTTTGCTATTTACTGATTACATTATTTTTATGAAAAGGAGGAAAACATATCAGATTATAAGAAGAATATGGTACATGCCCAAAGTGGTAAATAAATATATAAGCAGAGAGGAACCTGAAGAAGAAAACGGAAAAGTATGGTCAGCCCCATGCTGCCGGATGGGGGCCTCATCCAGGGTCACACATGTGTGTCACTGCGAGGCATATGTGTGTGTCACTACTAGGTGTATGTGTGTGTCACTACTAGGCATATGTGTGTGTCGCTGCCAGGCATATGTGTATGTCACCAACATGCATATGTGTGTGTCACTACGAAGTGCATGTGTTTCACTGCCAGGTGTACATGTGTGTCACTGCCAGACATATGTGTGTGTCACTACTAGGCACACGTGTGTGCCACTGCCAGGTATTGTGTGTGTCACCCTTGGTGCATGTGTGTGTCGCTGCCAGGTGTGCTACCAGCCTGCGTTGACTGTACAGTATGCACCTGGAGCTGCCATGGCCAGGGACAGCTTCCTGGCTGGCAAGCCAGAGGGATGTCGGTGCACCACTTACTTAATGGTCACCTTCTGCCAGTGTTGTGATGATGACGAGGTGACTTACGGGGTGTGCACCTTGTTGCAGATGTGGTTGCATTTGTGTCCGTTTATTTGCTCAGGCTGCGTTTCTTTCCACTTATCCTGCTGAATTGATTGGCCACCTTTTGAATTTTGATTTCTAGAAACATTGAGCTGGTTCATATTTCCAGGGCTTGAAGGTACCCTTTTCTCAAACCCTCACCCAATTTGAAAATCAAAAGTCTGTTTTATCTTTATGAAACTGATGGGTGAAAAAAAAATATCTCCTTTATCTTTAAACTTGATTGCTGTCTTTTCATATGGTGGTGTTTTGTTTCTTCCTTTGTGAACTCTGTCCAAATTGTTGTGAGCACAGAAGGAGAAGGCAGACCTGCTGACCAGGATAAGGCAGAGGCCTCGCGGAATGTGGAAACCCCAACGAGCTCTCATCCAGCTTCAGGTCCGTGTTCCATTTATGCCCTTACCTGGGAAGACAGTCATGACTTTGACACAGCCTTTTTCTGTATTATTGGGTCTCTATTTAATTTTTGAGCTTAATTATGGGGAAATATTGTACAAAGAAAGAAAGAACAGATTGTGTAATTTTTCTGCTGTCAGAGGTATAAGTAACTATATGTAGAGCATTCTAAAGATTTAGGGATATCCATAATTATGGCTCAACCTCATTGTGCTTTGATTACTGATAGTTATGTTAAATAAAATTAGGTTTTGAAGCCTAAAATATAAGATTAAAATATGGATTTTTTTAAGTTATCAGGTTGGTGCAATGTTTAGAGTATTCTGTAGCATATGTCACAGCCAGCAAGATGCTGTTGTGAAAACTGGTGTTGACGTTAGCCTGGTGTGTTAGTTAGATTCACTTGTCAACTTGGCCAGGTGAGCATACCTAGTTTTGTTGCTGCAGACATAAGCCAATGGTACGTGAACCTCATCTGTTGACAATTACGTCTGCAGTCGGCTAGGAGGCTTATCTGCTGCAATGAGTGAGGTTTGACTTAATTGGCTGGTGCATAAATGAGAGAATACAATGGAGCACAGCCTAAGCAGCTCGGCATTCCTCATCTGAGCACTCAAAGCTCAGGCCAGGCCTTTGGAGATGCAGAAAGAAGTCACCTTGGGGAAGGTTGCTGGAACCCAAGGGCCTGGAGAGAAGACCAGCAGAGACCATCCTGTGCCTTCCATGTAAGAAAGAACCTCAGTGGAAAGTTAGCTGCCTTTCCTCTGAAGAACTAACAAAACAAATCTCCTTTTATTAAAAGCCAGTCCATCTCTGGTGTGTTGTGTTCTGGCAACTAGCAAACTAGAACACCTGTTTTTCTCTTTTCTGCTTTGAAACATGCAACTTGTATCCTTTTTGGTGCTCACACCCTTGGCTTTAGGAGAAAACCTCAGCCTGGCATAGTGTACAGTCAGCCCATCCCAGGGTCATACGTCAGGAGAGCACGAAGGTGCTGGTGGCCGACAGGTAAGGTGGGAGTTGCTGGTGCCAGACAGGTGAGGTGGGAGGTGCTGGTAGTGCAGGTGTCTTGGCACATTCTCCTGGGCAGTGGTGAGAGCAGACCCCTGGCCAAATGCACTGCCTCTTGCTCTGTGGACCCTGTGGCTCTGGCCTCAGGCCATGCTGTTGGCCTTTCTCCAAGGCCTTCTCTGTAGGATTGCACGGGCAGGAAGGCCCTTCTGATGAGGCCCTTGAGGCCTCATCACAGGCCCTGCTGATAGTTTCACACCCACATGAAGGGGTTAAGTTTGAGAATGTGTTTCTCTGGGTCTTGTGTAGCTCTGAGCCATCCCAGAGTTTGTCATGAGCTCCCCTATGATCTTCTCATATTTTTCCATCTAGCTGCTCCCGAGTATAGGATGCTAGCGGGCATAATTATTTTTTATCAGCACAATCAACTTTTCCCCCTTATTTTGTGAAAAATAACATATAAACACAAAAGTTGTAATTTCAAAATACAACACCACAATTAGCTGTAGGGTGTGCTTCGGAGTTTGACATGGGTTACAATTTCACAACTTTAGGTTTTACTTCTTAGCTACTCTAAAATACTGGAGATTAAAAGAGATATCACTATAATGATTCAGCATTCATATTCATTTGTTAAACCCTTTCTTCTCAGTATAACGCTACCATCACCTTTGATCTTTGCATCCCTCTCTTTAGGAGTGTTTGGGCT
>PVIY010034818.1:0-26814 GCA_004026745.1 Myrmecophaga tridactyla
TAGCTACTATATCAACAGAAGAGTAGAACATATGGAATAAAAATAAATAATAGGGGGAACAAATGAAAAAAATAAATTTAGTTTGAAATGCTAGTGATAAATGAAAGCAAGGGGTAAGGGGTATGGTATGTATAATCTTTTTTTTCTCTATTATCGTTTTATTTCTTTTTCTGTTGTCTTTTTATTTCTTTTTCTAAATCGATGCAAATGTTCTAAGAAATGATAAATATCCAACTATGTGATGATATTAAGAATTACTGATTGTATATGTAGAATGGAATGATATCTTAATGTTTTTTTGTTAATTTTTTTAATAAAAAAAGTTAACAAAAAAACCATAATGAAATATAACCACACACTTATTAGAATGGCTAAAATTTTAAAAAACAGACAATACCAAGTGCTAACGAGGATGTGGAACAAATGCAATTCTTATTCATTGCTGGTGGGAATACAAACTGCTACAGCCATTTTGGAAAACAGCTTAGTAGTTTCTTAGAAAGTTAAACATACACTTATTATATGACTCAGCAATCCCATTTCTAGGTATTCACCCTGGTGAAAGGAAAACTTATGTTCTGGCAAAAAGCTGTACGTGAATATTTATAGTAGCTTTATTCATAATCACCAAAAACTGGGAACAACTCAGATGTCTTTCAAGAGGTGAATGAATAAATAAACCCAGCAATAATGGAATGAATGCAACAAAAAGGATGAATCTCAAATGCATCATGGAAAGTTAAAGGAGCCAGACTCAAATGGCCAGTTATTGTTTGATTCTGTTTCATGACATTCTGGAAAAGGCAAAACAGAAAAGCCATAAAATATACCAGTGGTTGCCAGTGGCTGGTGGTAGGAAGAGGGGTTGACTACAAAGGGCAAAGGTGAATTCTGGGGGGGTGATGGAACTGTTTTCTATCATAGTTTTAGTGGTAGTTATATGACTATATGTACTTATCAAAATTCCCAGAATTGTAATCTGAAAAAGATGAATTTTATTGTATGTAAACAATATCTTAAAATGAAAGCAAAGTGGCACATTTCTGGACGCAGTCACCCCTGACCCATGGAATCAGAATCTTTAGGGAAAACGCCCACGAATACATGTTTTTTAAAAGGTCCCTGATTTAGGGACCTTTTAAAATTAAAAAGAATAGTATTAATTAGTAGAAACAATCATTTACTAGCCATGAAAAAGTTTTTCATGTCATTTATCAATATTTTTTTTCCTTGAGATATACAGATTCATTGTTACAATTCCACAGTTTTGCTGTTCATACCTGTCTGAATAGGCTGTGCTTTTCAGAATTGCTTCAGTATCTTTGACGGTCTCTTTTTTCCAGTAGGAATCAGAACTGTCATCCCAGTTAGAAAAAGAACTGCTCCTTAACTCCACTGGCTCATCAAAGTACCTGCATGAGAAAGAAAAGGACAGTGACCTGGGAGGATCTTACTGCTGTTCCCACACAGAGGTTTCTCCTCTGCTTCTGGGTATGAAGGGGCTGCACTTTTCTGACCCTTTGAAGTTAGGGGTGGCCATGTGACTAGATCTGGCCAATGAAACAGCATTAGAAATGGGGTGTTTGTCATTTCCAAAGCCTCTAAGGTGTCTGTGTTCAACTGGCCGAGTATACCATTCCCTTGCCCCTGGAAGAAGTCATGTTTTTCAGTTAGTGCAGCTTCAGGCAGGTGAAACCTCCATCAGCCTGGACAACCAAGGTGCCACATGGAGGACTGGTCCTTTGGACAATCACCTGTACCCATAGCAGACTTAACATGAGCAAGAAATAAACTGTTGCTGTATTGAGACAGGAGGGCTGTTTATTATTGCAGCATAACCAAGCCTATCCAGGCACCATGACATCTTGAGCATTATCCAACACAGATTTACATATTTCATTTTCTCTAGGTCTAGTTTTGTTGAGTTAGGTAGTCACAAATAATGCTGCTGGACCTGGAGAACTGACTCTGTTCTAGGAGCTTGTTGCTGATAGTCCATTCCACGTCAAGAGTGGCTTTAAGACATTAATCATAACAACCATTTAATGTAAATGATGCTAATTAACCTCCTCATGGACTAACATCACTGAACCATTCTGCAGATGCTCTTTAGGCTGGAGCTTGAAGTAAACTTGACCTGATCTGTACACATCTCAGAGGAGATGCTGGCCTTCTGGCTCGGCTTGTATATCCATGAGCTGTGTGTCACTGCACAGAGTGTTGCTCAGAGAGCAAAATAAAATGGCAGCTTTCAGTCCTGTGTGGTTAGAGAAAAATCTTTGACCAAGAGCAGCAGAGTGTGCCTAATATAGAGGACAGAGGTTGATGGGTGAGGTGGAAGTGCCAGGAGGCTTAATAAAAAGTGATCATGCCATCTGAGAATTCATGACAGCTTAGGATGGGAAAAGAGTATAGCCAGATAACGAACTCCTTATAAAGGCAAATTTCAAAAATCTCAAAGAAGAGAGAGGCAGATTCCAAGTGCAAGTCTTAGGAAAGATGACTGAAGATAATGCAGACACTTTAAAATGCCACCCAGGCTTTCTCTGTAGGGTGAGAATGGGGAAACACATAAGAAACAAGGGTGAGCAACAAACTCCAATGTGATGAGTTGTGCAAAAGAGGGAAAACCTGGGCAGTTGGAACGGCATGCAATCAAAGATGAATCTGAGAGGGCAGCATGAACTGGTAAGAACAAATAGGTCAGGGACCCAGATAAGCTGAGATCTGGGCGGGAGAAGGGGGAGTAAGCCTGCGGTTTGAGGCAGATGATGTGATTTTATATGGATAATAGAATGTAATTTCTGCCTTCACTGGCAAGAAGGTCATTAAGATTAAATCACCTTCTTTCTCCAGGAAGGAAAATGCAGCATACAAGCTGTGTCTGGATTTCAGCTAGAAACTGACCAGGCCACTCATGTGCTCTCTACAGCTGGTTAATGGGCTCTGCTGGAGGAACAGAGCCAACCCAGACCCTGTTCCAAGAAAGGAGATCAGGAAGACAAAGGAACTTATAGTCACATCAAAGGAGGATGATTTGAAAGAGGTGGGATGCATGTTGACCTGGAAAGTTATCTTCAATTACTTCAAGAACTTATTTTTAAGGCCCAAAGGCAAAAGCAATAGCAATTCAATGAGGAATTAAAAAAATAATTTCTAAGCACCTATGGGGGGCAGGCACTCTGCCAGGTGAAGATACAGGGCAAGGAGACACATTTGTCCTTGCCCTCACTGGTCCTGTGAACTGGTTTGCCATCAAAGTGATGCTGATTTGAACTCAGAAACCCAGGAAAGTATCTGTATAGGGTAGTGCTTCCTCAGAGAACTGCCTATGGACTCAAGAAAGAGTGTACCATCCCAGGAAGAGTACAAGCAGAAGCTGAATGCCCACCTGGAAGGGCATAGAGTACAGTACAAGCACTGCATAGCAGTGACTGGACCTCTGAGATGCTTTACAATTTTGAGATTGTGGGACTTGGAATTTTGCAGATTTGGCATCATACCAAAGAAATAACATTCTTCATTCATAAAAGCCAAAGTGCTTATCGATAATGTAGGGGCAATGGATTCTTTTTAAATGATTGCATCCTTAAAAAATCAAGAGAGAAAGTCATTCTGCTTAGATCCCACTGACTATATAGCATTCCATGCACCTCATGAGGGAGAGCATCTCTTCCTATCATTCGCCCACCACAAGGGGCTCTCTGCACTCTTGTGCAATGCAGGAGGTACCCATTCCACCTGCCCAGACTTTCTATCTTTTGTACAACTTCTCCTCACATTGGAGTTTGTTGCTCACCCCTGTTTCTTATATGTTTCCCCATTCTCACCCAAAGCCTGGGTGGCATTTTAAAGCTTCTGCATTATCCTCAGTCATCTTTCCTAAGACTTGCACTTGGACTCTGCCTCTCTCTTCTCGTACCCTATTCTGTGCCCTTCCAGGTGGGCATTCAGCTTCTGCTTATATTCTTCCTGGGATGGTACAGGCTTTCTTCTCATCAGGGGTGCCCGTTCAGTCCACAGGCAGTTCTCTGAGGAAACACTGCCCTATACATATACTTTTCCTGGGTTTCTGAGTTCAAATCAGCCTCGCTTTGGTAAACCAGTTCACAGGACCAGTGAGGGCAAGGACAAATGTGTATGCTTGTCCTGTTCACTGGAGGGTGGACAGATGCCCGGTCAGGCCTCTGTCCTTGGAAGGACTAGTTAAAGATGACTAACAACCTTGGCGCACTTGCCCCCCACCCCCATAAGAAACTCAACAGTCCTCAAACTTCCAAACCTTTACTGACTTTCCAATGTTTTACTTATAGAATCCAGTTCTCAATGCTTATATTTTTGCCCTGCCAACCCTGAAAACATCCCTCAAAATCCCTTCAAAGAGTACCCTACTATCACTCTCATATCTGATTATTATGGCTATAGACAATTGTCTATTCCATTTAAGAATTCGCTGACTTTACAAGGCTGAACAAATTGTTCTAATTTCATTATTTTGTACTAAATACATAATTACATTGTTTATATCCTGAAAATAATGGAATTAAAGACAAAACAAAAACCAAGGCTATGGTTAATCTTATTTTTAATAAAAACAGCAAATACTCTTTCATAATTCATAATATTCAAGTTCTAATGGGCTAATGAATAATTTGGAAGCACTAAGAGCTTTCATGGAACTCATGGGCCTGCTTTCAGAGTCCATGTTTATTTTCCCTCAGTTGCCAGAGCACCTAACAGTGCCCCTTGTTCTACTAACAGCAATTACTATACTGGGGAGGAATAGAAAACAGAGCACTTGCAGGCCATGATAAACAGTACACCAAGGTCTCTCTGGCAAGATCAGTAAGTGTGGTCTATATGAAAACACCATCTGCTCCCAGGTTTAAAACATAAATACTGTTTCACAGCAACAGAGGCCTTCAGGGCTAATTTTTTTGACTGATTTTTTAAGGAGGAGAATCCTGAAGGATTCCTAAGGTGCCCTGAAATGTAGATAAAGCCCTGAAACAAAGATAAAACTCAGGGTGATGTCTGTCTGTCTCCCTGTCTCATGATCCGGAGCTGGTGATGCCTCTCCCAAAGTTTCTCAGGGCCCATCCGTGAGTAGGGGACCTCCTCACTTCTGGTTGTTTTTCATACCAACCTTGCTACTAAGCAAACTTGAAACTTATTTTCTTTATCTTCTTACATGATTAGCTACACTATTTGGGGTTGCTAATGAGCAGTGAAGTAGCCAACAAGGTGTTGCAGAAAACCCAAGCAGGCAAATGGAGAATGTGCATCCCTAAGAATTTCCTCTAACCCCCACTTAATTCCTGATTTAATAGGCATATCTAAAATAATCTGACATGCTTGCACCTTGCAATTTTATAAGCAATTTTATGCTATATAAATGTGTTTTCTTTAAACACTTTAAAGAGGAACAATTGGACTATAACCTCTAAGTAAAGTAAGAACTGGTACATTAGCCAAGTTAGGCAAATATAAAACCATCCAGTCCCTGAAAGTACTGAACTAGAACACCACTACATTACTAACTTATTATTTATTTCTTTTGGAAAAATACATGGATTTCAAATAATCTGGAGAAATGCTTAGACGATTTTTAAAGTATAGTTCTCCTTATACAATTCCTTATCTATGAACTTTGATAGGAAAATATATAATTTCAAAATTAGTTTCTGCTTAATAATTAACATTTTATTAAATATTATTAAAAGACATAATATTGACATCTTTTAAGAAAACACTTCAAGATTGTATTACTGGTAGAGAACTCCAATGCTCTCTGAGAAGTGATGGAGCCTACAGGTAAGCACCACCCCTTAATGACATTTGATTTTCATGAACTCCTAACCTGAAGGTTGTCTTCATGTGATTACTAAAACATCTATTAGTAACAATAGTAATTAAACATTTAGATTGAGCCACACAGTCCCTTGAACTGAGTTTCTATACTATAATAGCAGCTAAATAGAACAATAATAGCTAAGCACTATTGTAAAAGCTCCATTCCTATTAACTCATCTAACCTCCACTGACCTCACGTGGTAGGTACTGTTAGTATCCCTAATCTGTATGTGAGTAGACTACAGCGCTGAAGTTAAATAATTCGTCCAAGGTCAAAACCCAGCTGTCTGCTCCTAGGCATATACTCTTACTCCCTCTGCTTCTTGGCTGACGCCCACCTACAGCAGAATCTCAGGTTTACTTGGTGCCTTTTTAATGGGCCTCTCCGTGAACTGGTCAGGTTCTTGGAAGAGCTTTGCAAAGCAGGTTGATTCCAGTTGAACTCATTTTCCTCGCCCCTGCTGGTTGCTTGAACCTGAGCTAGGGCACTCTCTGGTCTGCTTCATACCAGACTTATGAATCTTGTCCCAACAAGACAGGGGATGCTAAAGGGCAAGGACCCTCATCCTCATTCCCCCCTCAAGTGCAATAGTGTTTGGTATTAATAAATATATATACACTAGCAGAGTCTCATATTCTATCCTGCTGATTGGAGACTCCCAAAACTAGTATTCTAGACCAAAAGAATCTTCTGAAGCCCTAAGGTACAGATGTAAAACATTCCAATTGCTAGCTGATGCCGAAATCAGACTAAACAATTTAATATATACCTTCAAGATTTTGCATAATTCTCCAATTTCACATTTCAGATAAACACATCTCTCCTACTTCAAATTTTCACTCTTTGTTGCCGATCTTATCATCAAGCATTTAATATCAGCAAACAATGCCTACTTATAAATATTTCACCAATTTTTATTCTGAAGGACAGCTTTGACTCTAGCCCAAGCTTTTCAAACAATGAAGTAAATTGGGTTGTACTTGCTCCTAATGCAAATAAACCAGGAAGTCCATAATAGGCTTTGCTTTTCAAAATGATATTTTAATGATGATTTTTAATTGATTACCTTGAGCTAGAAGTGAAATATGAGTCATCATTGTCATCAGTGTACTTTTTTCTTGGTTTTGCCGTGATGGGTGTTTCCTGTTCTATGGTCTGCATATCTGAAGTCACTGAATGTGAAATACCACTTCACAAGGCAGAGAATAAAACAGAAAAAAAAAGAGGCATTACTTAGTTCATATAGCTTTTTGTTTTCACCAGAGAATCATGTGTTAATCTATACTATGAACAAAAATAAATTTATTAGTGGAGTTAAAAACACAAGCAATAAACATAATCCTAGTTTTTGGTATGAGCCTCTAAAATTATTGAACTTTTGTGAGGGCTGTAACTAATTATGCAAAATACAGTCAACATATATCACACAGGTTTGTAGCATTCACTCCAGTGTGCTTCAGGGCCAGGCCTGTTTCCTTTCTTCTAGGAACCAAATTTGGGATTTTCATGCTATATTAAATACTACAGTAAAGCAAAACAGGTAAAGAAGGGAAGGAAAATACTTCTAAAGTTAAAATTAACACAGTCCAAGGCAAATAAATTCATTATTAGCAAACTAGTTTAATTGTGAACTCCAAGAATATATAGTTTCACATACCTTCTGCAGCTTCCAAATCCCATGCCAAGTCTCTCTGATTCAATTTTTTTTTTGCCACTAATGTTCATCTTTTCATCTTTCTTCATTTGAATTTCAAGATCCTTATAGGCTAATCGTAATGATGAAACACTGCAAGGAAAACCAATTGCTCCTTAATTTAGCTCTAATGCTGTGTTTTTAAGTCACAACATTAAGCAAAACTAAATATGTGTTTGTAATTTCAGCTCTGTGTTTCTTTCCAAAATTAACAATTACGAAGACAAGTTGGCATTTTTTCCTACTGGTCTTTTTTAGAGTAGACATGCAAGAAAATTTGAATGCTTTTACAGGCGCTTTTTGTTTACTGTAGAACCTACATTACTGTTCCAGTTTAGTTTATATTTCTTATCATCACAGAATAATTGTTTATATTGTCTTTTTTTAAACATGGGCAGGTACCGGGAATCGAACTTGGATGTCTGACATGGCAGGTGAGAATTCTGCCACTGAGTCACCGTCACACCTATATTGTCTTTTATTATATAATAATGTAATACACACCCAAATTGTTTCTATATAGGGTAATAAAAAGCAGAATTTCTTACTTGAATTAATATATTATTACAATGTCACATTATATATCAAAGGTGAGAAGTTAGTCTCATTGGTTTGCTCTGATTTGAGATATTATAAACCTGACAAATAGATAAATTAGAGAGGGGTCACTTAATTGCAAAAGAAATTCCCTCAGAGTCTCTTTATGTAATCAGGAATTTAAAGAAGGATAATCATTCATGAGTCAACAGTTTCTACAGCACTACCTACCAATAATCTATTTATCAAATACTCATTATGAATTATGCACCAAAGGAGTAAAAAGATGTATAAAACGTTGCTCTTATTTTCATATTTCTAAAAGTACAGTGAATCCTTAATTTTTTTAATAAAGAAAACTATGCCTACATGAGCAATGACAGCAGTATTGTATCATTCTCACAAAACAATCACAAAATTTCAGGGAACCTTGAAAAGTGACATGCTTATTTTACAAGGATTTTGAAATTATCATTCATTTTATAAAATTAAGTAAAATGCTATAAATTCCTCATAAGAAAGGAACTGAATAAATTCCATATTAATATAATTAAATTTCTGCATAGTAATAGGAAATGACTTCTTATTAGGAAAATATCTTGCTTTCTCTGTTTCTTTCTTTTAAGGAGTAAAGCATGATTTCTCTGGTGTGTTTTCTCTGGCAGTTTATTTTCTTTACTACTATTCCTTTAGAACAGGTTATAGTAGTATACCCATTTTATTCCTTAGCACATAAATAACATTCTTTCAAGTATAATTTCTGGAGGAAAATAATAGATCTGTTCCCAACACAGATATGATTCTAGTAACAGATTACTCTATAGACAAATGGATGAGAATGAATAAGTTCTCTTAGAAAGATATAAGATGACAGCATTTTACTTCTACGGACATCTGACGTGGGACTGGGTCCGTCACTCATTAAAAGCATGTACTTTAACATCCAGCCTTCCTATATCACCACTCTGCAAGCAATAATGGAATTAAGAAGCAAGAGCACCACATTTCTGAAAACTGTAGAAGCCTTTCCCCTATACAGGCTCAAGGGAGGGCTGCAGGATGCTCAGATGGAAAAAGGAGAGCACCCCGGTGGATCTATCAGAAATGAGGCAGCAGCTCTACTCTTCCTGTTCATCCTACCAACTGATGCACACAGACCACCTCCGAAGATGGCTGAGAAACTGCCAGCAGGAGAGATCAGGGCACTATGTGGACGAATTAGTTTCACAGTCTGATAGTGCAAGAAACAATGCTGCTCCTGACAGTTTACCCAAATGAAATAACTTTATTTATAGTCATTAAAAAAATTTAAAAATTAACTAGCATAAGAATAGCATTGTCATGACTTAAGGGTAAAAACAAGAAGGATGCTTATGGCTGGCACAGCACTGGTGACACTGAGCTACGATGGTCTGAGAAGTAGTTGACAATGACTCAGACAGTGATGCGGTATTTCTGAACAAGGAAAAAGCCCAGGGAAGGTGCCAAGGTGAGTTCCCAAATCAAATTCCTAAAAATCTCGTGCTCTGCATCTCTGCTGTTATGTTCTATTAAACAGCTCCTAATGAAAGGTACAGTGAAGGCTGTCGTTATTTCTAATATTATTATTAATCTGCTGATATTCATGTTTCTATGCTTCCCTATCCACCCCACCCTCAGGAAGGGAGCTGCTGCTTTCCATATTCTATCTCCTTTGTTCTGATCAGGCACCTGATCTTACACACTCCCTGAGAAAACCCCGAGATAACTGGTTACCTACAGATAATCCCCACCAACACCACCAACAACCCAAGCATAAGTAATCTGGATAGAGCTCACTCCCAGACACCAAGAGAAGTTGTCTAAACAGTTCAATTTAAACTTTCCCCTTTTCCAGGGTCAAAATCTAGCCTAATAAGAGAAACTAAAAGTGAAGTCTGTGGCAACACAAAGTAACTTTTACATAAAGCATTTAAAATACTTAACCAAAATATAGCTTGGTGCTCCCCCTATGTTCCATGAGTTGAACAACAATGAGATATAGCCATCCATTTCAAATTATCTGGGCTTACTTTGTATTTATATATATATATATATTATTTTATAATGAACAGTGAGAAATCACAGGCACTGTTGGATGAACGTTAATGAGCATTAACTAAACTAATCCTCAAAACAACTCCATAAAATAGGTATTATTTTCTTTATTTTATAGTCTGCAGTTATGCTAAAACTAGAAAATACAAATGAAAATACTATATAAACAAAATATAAACATTTGAAAAACAGGAATCCAAGCCAAGTTTCCTTTCTGTGTCACATCTGCTTTCCTTTCTCCTCTCCTTATAGTCTTTTGTACCCAGTCCCACACAGTTCCCACATTAGCATATTTCTATTCTGTTTTCAACCCAAATGAAAATCTCTCAAAAGCCTTAAATGACTATTTAAAATCCATCTCTTAACTGGCCCCCTGTCTTTCAGTTTCTTTCCTGTTTTTTCTGTCCTAGATATTACTACCAAACTCACTTTCTTAAAAACACCCCCTTTATCACGTCACTCCTTAAGGTGCTCTTTCTGAGTCTGAGATAAAATGTAAACCAACCACAACCTGACTTTAAGGTGCTCTACATTATCATCCCAACTTCTCCAATCCAGGTAGGTCCCCCAGTACGGATGTTGTAATTCCTTCTTTTACTTCCTCTTAAATTCTCCCCTCTCCTTGCTAAGTCAGAGTCTACGGCCCCTTCAGGATTCAGGCTAGAACGCTTGGCGATAATACCATAGTCTTCAACCATATATTTAGAATTTAGTCATTGAGTCCAGTGGGTTTCTAATTATAAATACTCTTTTTAATTATTGAAGCAAAATTCACACACCATAAAATTTACCCTTTTAAAGTGTACAATTCAGTTTTCAGTATATTCACAAAGTTGTGCCACCATCACCACTATCTAATTCTAGAACATTTTCAAAACCCTACAATGAAACTCTGTACCCACTAGCAATCACCCCCATTCCCCCTATCCCCAATCTCTGGAAACCACTAATCTACTTTTTGTCTCTATGGATTTGCCTTTTCTGGACATTTCATATATATAGGATCATACAAGAAGTGAGCTTTTGTGACTGGCTTCTTGAGCTGAGCATGTTTTCAAGGTTCACCCATGTTGTAGCAAGTATCAGTACCTCATGCCTTTTGATGGATGAAAAACAGTCGTCGTGTGGATATATCACATTTCGTTTATCTATTCACCAGTTGATGGATATTTGACTTGTTTCTACTTTGGGGCTATTATGATTAATGTTGACCTGAATATTCACGTACAAGTTTTTGTGCAGATGTATGTTTTACTTCCTGTTGGGGAAATGCCTAGTTGAATTGTTTGTTCATATGGTAACTCAATGCTTAAGTTTTTGAAGAACTGCAAAACTTTTTTTCACAGTGGTTGCATCATTGCACATTCCCACCAGCAATGTACAAGAGGCCAAATTCTCCACATTCATCAATACTTGTTATTATCTGTCTTTTCATCATAGGTACCCCTGTGGCTGTGAAGTGGTATTCACGGTGGTTTTGATTTGCATATCCCTAACGACTACTAAGGCTGAGCGCCTTTTCATGGGCAAATACCTCCTAGTATACATCTCGGCCCTTTCCCTTCTCACTGGCACCATCCCAAGCCTGGCCTCACAACTCCAACCAGAAACTGCTGCTGCGCTCCCTTGCCACTAGTCTCTTTCTTTTTCAATCCAGTCTGCATGCCAATGTGATATTAGTTTTCATAAAACTATACCTTTGTATTACCTCCTCTACTTAGACATAACTGACATTTGAAAAGCAAATATCATAGTTGTTTAATTAATAGACTTATTCACTAAGAATATATTATTATAACTAAATCAAACTTACATTGATTCTTCCTTAGGTGCTGCCCTGGCCAGGTCTTCCTGTTCCTTCATTTTATTTACAGCTTGTGCTTGTTTCTCAATTTCATTAAAGCATTTATTTGTCAGTTTCTGGGCTCCCAAACTTCCTTTTTTGGTCCCGAGCTAGAAGATATTTAAGATTAAGTTCTACTCAGGGTGTTTGAAGACTTGCAACAACAGCTGCCACTTACTGAGGTTTACATTTGTCCTCTTTCTTAGGCCTCACAGCTCTGTGCAGTTGGTATTATTACTACTCCCCAGTTAACAAATGAGGAAACTGAAGCTCATGCAAGTTAAGTGACTTGGCCAAGACCACATAGCCAGTGGGCAACAAAGCCAAGCTTTAAGCCCTGGTCCCTGGCTCCACAGTCTGTGTGTGGCTGCTAAAGAGAGGACCACCCTCAAAGCCTCACAAGACATCACTGCTTACAAAAACATAAACATAACAGAATCTCCCAGAGACTTCCTCAAATTTTTTGTGTGTGTGTTTGGCCATAAACTGAAGAAATATTAAACACTCAGTCTAGAAAATATTCACTAAGTATAACATTTACCTCATTGAATAAAACATAAATTCTATATATCAAAGTCACATTTATTACCATATGATTCAAAATAAAAAATAAAAATAAATAAGACTAAAATGACAACGGTAGCTTTCTTGAGTGCACAGCTATTTTAGAACTGATATAACAGATATTTTAAAATACTCACTCCTTTTTTAGCTTGATTTGGTTTCTTTTTTATGATAGAGGAAACTTCTGTCAAAAAATAAAAAGTAAGACCAATGGAAATTATAAATAATCATTCAATTTTTACAGCTTAAAAAAATCTAAGATATTAGACATTATTATTTAAGAGACCGTAACATTTTCCACTTAGTTTGTAATCTAAAAGACTCAAGTTCATGAATGCATTTTAGATTAAAAGAGCTTCATCAAAATGGAGTACTCAGATGCTCTTGAGCTATGATTCCTGGTAATATTCAGACCAGAAGACAGCATGTTTTTTAACACCATACTAAAGGGAAATAAATGATCCAAAGAGCAAGATGGACACCAGAGCTTGCACCGTTCACTGCTTTTCTCAGGAGCATTAAAAAAAAAAATCTATACTAGAATAAACTCTTCAGTTAAACTTCACTCTTCAAAAGCTTTTTAAATTATTTAAAAATATAAAGTAGTTATTATGTGTACAACTAAAGCATGCTTTTTCACCTTAACTTATATACAGCTTTTATCACATTAGCCAATAAGAAATACAAAGAATTCTATAATTTAGTAGCAATACTTTCTAAATTGCATAAAAATATATGTTTTTAGAGGATGTTTCTGGGTAAATTTATATCACAGATTTTATGCTCTGTTTTTAGAATCATGTTTAAGAGACCCAGTAAAAATAAAACCATATTTCTTTTCCTACAAAGAAAAGGAAGTATTTTAATAGGAAAGGCAGCATAAAATCATAAACAACAAAATATTAAAATCTTTAGTCCTCATGAGAGAATAATATCATTATATTTCAAGTATGAAGAGATACTCATGGAAATTTTTCTTTCCATCACTTCCTCTTAGATTTGTATTGTAGTAGTCATGTAACCTGCTCCCAATTTAGTTATTTTTCACCAAAGCTACTGCTTTTTAACAAATGCAATGCACTATACACAAATTTCAAGCTATAATTCCCTGATAATGAAAACTAAAGATTAAGTTCACTTATTATAAAACCAGAAAGAGAAAAAAATGTTGAGTGCTTGATTAAAGAGGAATGAGGAGCAAATGCTCTGACCTCGGCTAATGCTGAGAACATAACCAGCAAATCAAAAGCATCAACAGCAATTTCAAATAGTTATAGGCTGCTGAAGTTTACTGTCATCAAATTGGCTAAAATAGAACAGTATTGTTTTGTTTAATAAAATCTCAATAGATTTAGTTATGGTGCCATATTACTCTACGAATTTTATCTAGGCAAAATACAAAGACGTTTCATTTTTTTTCTTAACAAAACTCACTATAAATCAGAATACAGGGTTTTATGTATATTACCTAAGGCAGGCTTTGTTGGTATATTAAGGCTTTCCACATTTGGTCCTTTTTCTGGTCCACCTGAAAGTTAAAAATATTGATATCAATGCAGAAAACAGACTCATCAAACTTGCTTTTGAATATGTAATGCTACATATCTTATCCAATATCCAACATCATCAGCGTTCATCTTTCTTTTTAGCTCCATATTCTATTTTATCCATCTAAGACTTTTTATTTAAAAAGTCTAATATAGAAGTATTTTTTTATCTAGTTGTTTATAGAATAAAAATATTATTGGCCTCCCTAATTAATATCATTTGGAATTCTACTTTTGATGGCGTTACCATTTTTTTTTTTTTTCAGGTGCATGGTCCGGGAATCGAACCTAGGTCTCCCGCATGGAAAGAGAGCAGTCTAACACTGAACCACCCATGCACCCAGTAATTGTGTTTTAAAGCAACCTATTCTGAGATATCTAGTACACAGTTGTACCATATACTCAATATATGTATACATATGTAATATATATAATATACCTAAAAAAATGATCCTGGTGAGGAACTCTATTTAGCCTTCATTAAAAAATAAATTTTTATATATTTATTTATATAATTAAATTTATGTGTAATATATATATATTGAATACTGTATGGCGGGGGTCACACTTTATCCTTTTTCTATGTAAGTATCCCCTTATTGTAGTACCATTTGTTGAATTTTTGTTTGTTTGGGAAGTGCATGAGCCAGAAATTGAACTCAGGTCTCTGACATGGCAGGCAAGAATTCTACCACTGAACTACCCTTGTACCCCAAAATAAATTTTTTAAATTGTATTTGTCATTTTAAGGTATAATTTACACATAATAAAAACATCCATATACTATAATGAATTTTGGAAAACATATATAACTGTAAAACCAATCAAGATATAGAGATTACCATTACCCCCAGAAGTCCCCTCATTCCCCTTTGCAGGCAGTCCTCCCCAGCCCAACCGCAGAAGCAGAGTCCAAGCAACCAGTGGTCTGTTTTCTGCCACTATAGATTAATTTAATTGATACTATAATTTAAATGAAATGATACAGTAGGCAGTCTTTTATGTTTTGCTTCTTTCATATAGCACAATGTTTTTGAGAGTCATTCATGTTGTCTGTATCAGTGTTCATTAATTTTCATTGCTAATTAGTATTCCAGTGTATAAATATAGTTTATTTATCCAGTCACTGTTAATAAACATTGTCTTCCCTTTGGAGCTCTTAGGAATAAAGCCACTATGAGCGTTCATTTGTGAGCAAGTTCTTTTTTGGACATACGTTTTCATTTCTCTTGGTAAATGAATAGGTGTGGAATTGCTAGGTTCTATTGTAAATGTGTATTTAACTTTATTAGAAGCTGTTACACTGTTTTTCAAAGTGGTTATACTGTGCTATATTCCCCCACCAGCAATGTATGAAGGTTCCAGTTGCTCCATATCCTTACCAACACATATTATTACTAGTCTTTTTAATTTTAGTTATTTTTATGGGAGTGCAGTTGTTATCTCATAGAGGTTTTACTCTGTAACTCCCTGTGAGCATATTTTCATGTCCTTATTGGGCATTCGCATAGCTTCAGTTGAAAAGTATCTGTTTCAGTTTCTCAGTTGCTAAAACAAACACCATCCAATGAGTCAGCATAACAGGAATTCACTGGCTCATGGTTTCAGAAGCTAGAAGGCTTGCTTCCTCCTGGGGTCTGTATCTTCTGGCTGGCTAGCAATCTGTGGCTTCTTTGTCACGTGGTGTCGTATTCTCTTTTCTCCTCTGGGTTCTGCTGACTTTCAGTTTCTGGCTGCTTCCTGTAACTTCCTCACAGTATCCAGTTTCCTTTGCAAATGAGGACTTCAACCATACTGGATGAGGTTCTCCTCACTCAGTTTGAGCACATCTTAAAAAAATAATATCTTCAAAGGTCCTATTCACAAATGGGTTCAGACCCACAGGACCAGGGTTGGGTCTTGAAAATGCCTTTTGTGGGGACATGATTGAACCCCTATTAGTATTTGTTCAAATCTTCTTCCCATTTTTAATTGGGTTGTCTGCCTTCTTACTGTTCAGATATAAGAGTACTTTATATATGTCAGACAGAATTCCTTGTGCGAAAAATGCTTTGAAATATTTTTTCAGTCTGTGTCGTTTTTCACTCTCTTAACTGTATCTTTCAAAGAGTAAGAGTTTTTAATTTTGTTGAAGTCCAATTTATCAATTCATTCTTCTATGAATTGAACTTCTAGTGTCCTATCTAAGAAATCTTTGCCTGACCCCAGGTTATAAAGATTTCCTCTTATGATTCCATACAGAAGTTTTATATTTTCAAATTTTACATGTAGCTCTATGATTCATTTTGAGTTCATGTTTGATAAAGCATAAGGTAGGTATAGTTCTAGGTTCTTTTCTTTTTTTTTGAGTATGGATATCTAATCGTACCAACTCCATTTCTCGCAAATGGTGTTGTTCTTCAATATCAAAGCTGTTTTGGATATTCTTGGTCAATTGAATTTCCATATGAATTTTAAAACCAGTTTCTACAAAAAATTTCTACAAAAAATCCTGCTGGTATATTGATTGGAATTGTTTTGAACCTATAGATAAAATTGTGAAGAAATGACTGTTAGCAATTTGAGTCTTTTGATCCATGAACAAGGTATATATCTATTTATCTAAATCTTCTTTAATTTCTCACAGCAATGTTTTGCAGTTTTCAGCATACAGGAACTGCACATCATTTGTTGGGTTCTACCAGGGCAATCAGACAAGAAAAAAAAACAGAAGGCATACAGAACAGAAAGGAAAAAGTAAAACTATCTCTATTCAAGATGATATCATCTTCCATACAGAACATTGTAAGCAATACACTAAAAAAAAAAAACACCAAAAACCTATTAAACCTAATAAAATAATTCAGCAAGGTTGAAGGGCATAAGATCATACTCAAAAATTAATTGCAGGAGACATTCCAAGATGGTGGCTTAGTGAGGTGTGGAATTTAGTTTGTCCTCCAGAGCAGCTAGTAAATAGCCAGGAACAGTACAGAACAACTGCTGGGGCCACATTAGTGCTGAAAATACAGCATACACCTGCCTGGATAAACTGGATCAGCTGCGATTGCACCCAGAACTGTGAGTCCCCCGAGCCGCAGAGGGTGGCACCCCTTCCCCACAAGCTGGTTCTCAGAGGGGAAAGGAAAGAGATTTTACTAGCAGCAGGAGCTGAGTTCAATCAAGCTCCAACTGTGGAATTAATTAACAAATTCTGACTACTGAAAATTGGCCCTCAGCTCAGATAAACTCAAATCAGAGCTAATGTTACTAGTTTTTGCCCTGGTGCAGAGGGGGCAGAGCTGATGGGGGAAAAAAGCAAAACAAACAAACAAACAAAAAACCACAGAGGTTTGTTTTGGATGGGACAGCGCAAAATACTTGAAAAGGCCTGGAACCTAAAAAAAGCAGGGGCACATAGGACCTGGAGATACACTGAGCAACGTAACAACATAAGTTCATGATTAGCAAACCCAAGGAACCAGGGGTCCTTTTTGCTTTGTTTCTACAGCTTAACTGTTCATTAGATACAACTGCAAGGCTTCTCAGGCTCCAACTGCACAAGTCAAGGGCAGAATTAAGCTTGTCTGAGACAAAGAGGCTGGCCAGGTGAAAGGAGTTAATCTCCTGGAGGCTGCACCTTTGCCAGGAGAGGGGTGGGGCCCAGCTCAGGTGGAATCCCTCCCTCAAGGAATTCAGATCCCAGGGATTGGAAAACTGAAGCAATTAAAGCCAGCCTACAACCTCTCCTCTGTCTCAACCACGCCCCCTAGCAGGAAGAGTCTGCAAGTTAAAGGTATTCCATCACTTTATGCTGGTGGGACCCACAGGCAGACAAGCGCCATACACTGGGCAGGTTAGGAAAAACGCAGAGTCTAGAGGCTTCATAGGAAAGTCTGTCAACCTGCTGGGTCTCACCCTCAGGGAAAACTGATGCAGGTGACCCTTTCCTCCAGATAGGAGGCCATCCTGGTCTGGGAAAATCTGACTGGGGTCTATAATACTTAAGTAGACCCTCCTAAGGGAAAAATAAAGGTATAAAACAAGCAGGGCAAGAAACAATAAAACAACTGAAAAATTCTGATCCATTAAACAAAACCCATGCTAGAGGTCTAGAACAAGCTGAACTAAATGTCAAAGAACAGATAGACAACAAAGCCATCCAGCAAGAAAATTCTAGGTAAAGGAGTGAAAACAATCTCCAGAATACACTAATTAAGGAAATTAAATGCCTAGATGTCAGCCCCCTCAAAATAACGAGTCATACTAGGAAACGGATGATATGGCCCAGTCAAAGGAACAAACCAAGAATTCAAATGAGATACAGGAGTTGAAACAACTAATTCAGGATGTTTGAACAGACATGGAAAATCTCACCAAAAATCAAATCAAAGCGTTGAGGGAGGATATAAAGAAGGCAATGGGCAATCAAAAAGAAATCGAAAGTCTGAAAAAACAAATCACAGAACTTATGGGAATGAAAGGCACAGTAGAAGAGATGAAAAAAACAATGGAAACCTACAATGTTAGATTTCAAGAGGCAGGAGACAGGATTAGTGAACTGGAGGACAAGACATCTGAAATCTGACAAGCAAAAGAAAATATAGGGAAAAGAATGGAAAACTATGAGCAAGGACGCAGGGAACTGAATGACAATATGAAGTACACAAATTTACATGTTGTGGGTGTTTCAGAAGGAGAAGAGAAGGGAAAAAGAAGAGAAAAACTATATGGAGGAAATTAACACTGAAATTTTCCCAACTCTTATAAAGACTTAAAATTACAGATTCAAGAAGTGCAGCGTACCCCAAACTGAAGAGATTCAAACAGACATACTCCAAGACACTTACTAATCAGAATGGCAGATGTCAAAGAGAAAGAGAGAATTTTGAAAGCAGCAAGAGAAAAGCAACCCATCACATACAAGGAAAGCCCAATAAGACAGTGTGTAGATTTCTCAGCAGAAATCAGGATGCAAGAAGACAGTGGTATGATATATTTAAGATTCCAAAAGAGAAAAACTGCCAACCAAGAATTCTATACCCAGCAAAATTGTCCTTCAAAAATGAGGGGGAAATTAAAGCATTTTCAAAGAAAAATCACTGCGAGGATTTGTGACCAAGAGAGCAGCTCTGCAAGAAATACTGAAGGGAGCACTAGAGACAGACAGGAAAAGACAGGAGACGAAGGTGTGGAGAAGAGTGTAGAAATGAAGGCAATCAGTAAAGGTAAAATGATGAGGGAAAAATTAGATATGAGATATAAAATCCAAAAGGTAAAATGGTAGAAGAAAGTACTGCCCTTACAGTAATAACACTAAATGTTAATGGACTAAATTCCCCAATCAAAAGACACAGACTGGCAGAATGGATTAAAAAACAGGACCCATCTATATGCTGTCTACAGGAGACACATTTTAGACCCAAGGACAGACATAGGTTGAAAGTGAAGGGTTGGGAAAAGATATTTCATGCAAACAACAATCAAAAAAGAACAGGAGTAGCTATACAAAATCTGACAAATTAGACATCAAATGTAAAGCAACTAAAAGAGATAAAGAAGGACATTATGTATTAATAAAAGGAATAATTCAACAAGAAGATATAACAATCATAAATATTTATGCACTGAGCCAGAGTGCTCCAAAATACATGAGGCAAACACTGAAAACAGTGAAAAGAGAAATAGACACATCTACCATAATAGTTGGAGACTTCAATATTCTGCTCTCATCAATGGACAGAACATCTAGATAGAGGATCAACAAAGAAACAGAATTTGAATAATAAAATAAATGAACTAGACTTAACACACATTTATAGAATATTATACTCCACAACAGCAGGATACATTTTTTTCTCATGGATCATTCTCAAGGATAGACCATATGCTGGGTCACCAAGCAAGTCTCAACAAATTTAAAAAGATTGAAATCATACAAAACACTTTCTCGGCTCAAAAAAGAATGAAGTTGGAAATCAGTAACAGGCAGAGGGCCAGTAAATTAAAAAATACATGGAGACTCTACAACACAATCTTAAACAATGAGTAGGTCAAGGAAGAAATTACTAGAGAAATCAGTAAATATCTCGAAGCAAATGAAAATGAAAACATGACATATCAAAACTTACGAGAGACAGCAAAGGCAGTGTAAGAGGGAAATTAATTGCCTTAAATGCCTATATCAAAAAAGAAGAAAGAGCAAAAATCAAGGAATTAACTGTTCACTTGGAAGAACTATAGAAAGAACAGGAAACTAACCCCAAAGCAAACAAAAGGAAAGAAATAATGAAGATTAGAGCAGAAATAAATAAAATGGAGAGCATGAAAATAATCGAGAAAATCAACAAAAGCAGAAGTTGGTTCTTTGAGAAAATCAGTAAAATGGAGAGACCCTAAGCAAGGTTGACAAAAAGAAGAAGAGAGAGGATGCAAATAAATAAAGTCAGAAATGGAAGAGGAGACATAACCACTGACCCTACAGTAATAAAGGAAGTAACGAGAGCATACTATGAACAACTTTATGCTAATAAAATAGACAAATGTAGATGAAATGGACAACTTCCTAGAAAGGCAGAACAACCAACACTGACTCAAGAACAAACAGACGACCTCAACAAACCAATCACAAATGAACAGATTGAACCAGTCATCAAGAAGCTCCCAAAAAAGAAAAGTCCAGGACCAGATAGCTTCACATGTGAATTCTACCAAGCATTCAAGAAAGAATTAGTTCCAATCCTGCTCAAATGCTTCAAAAAAATTGAAGAGGGAAGGTTACCTAACTCATTCTATGAAGCCAACATCACCCTCATACCAAAATCAGACAAAAATACTACAAGAAAAATTACAGACCAATCTCTCTAATGAATATAGATGCAAAAATCCTCAACAAAATTCTTGCAAATCAAATCCAGCAGGACATTAAAAGAATATACACCATGACCAAGTAGGAGTCATCCCAGGTATGCAAGGATGGTTCAACATAAGTAAAATCAATTAATGTAATACACCATTATCAACAAATCAAAGCAGAAAAACCACATGATTATCTTGATTGATGCAGAAAAGGCATTTGACAGAATTCAACATCCTTTCCTGTTGAAAACACTTCAAAGGATAGGAATAGAAGGAACTTCCTCAACATAATAAAGGGAATATATGAAAAACCCACAGCTAAATCATCCTCAATGGGGAAAGACTGAAAGCTTTCCCCCTAAGATCACGAACAAGACAAGGATGTCCACTGTCACCATTGTTATTCAGCATTCTGTTGGAAGTTCTAGCCAGAGCAATTAGACAAGAAAAAGAAATACAAGGCATCAAAATTGGAAAGGAAGGGTAGGTGAGCATGGCAGAGTTCTTGCCTGCCATGCCGGTGACCCGGGTTCAGTTCCCAGTGCCTGTCCAAGCAAAAATAAATAAATAAATAAATAATAAAATAAAATTGGAAAGGAAGAAGTAAAGGAGAAGTAAAACTCTCACTATTTGCAGATATGTGATACTGTATGTCAAAAACCCCAAAAAATCCACAGCAAAACCGCAAGAACTAATAAATGAGTACAGCAAAGTGGCAGGTTACAAGATCAACACTCAAAAATCTGAAATGTTTCTGTACACTAGTAATAAACAATCTGAGGGGGAAATTAAGAAAAAAAATTCCATTTACAATTGCAACCAAAAGAATAAAATATTTAGGAATAAATTTAACTAAGGATATAAAAGACCTATACAGGGCAGCTGCCGTGGCTCAGCAGGCAGAGCTCCGACCTGCCGTGCTGGAGGTCTGGAGTTCGATCCCTGGTGCCTCCTGCCCATATGCAAAATTTAAAAAGAAAAAAAAAAAGACCTATACAAGGAAAACTATAAGAAATTGCTAAAAGAAATCACAGAAGACCTAAATAAAAGGAAGAGCAAACCGTGTTCATGGACTGGAAGACTAAATATAGTTAAGATGTCAATTCTACCTAAACTGATTTATAGATTCAATGCAATACCAATTAAAATCCCAAAAAATTACTTTGCATAAATAGAAAATCAAATAACCAAATTCACCTGGAAGGGGAGGGTGCCCAAATAGCTGAAAATATGCTGCTTAAGATAAATGAAGTTGGAGGTCTCACACTACCTGACTTTAAGGCATATTATGAAGCTACAGTGGTCAAAACAGCATGGTACTGGCATAAAGATAGATATACTGAACAATGAAACTGAATAGAGAGTTCAGATATAGAGCCTCTCCTCTATGAACAACTGATCTTTGATAAGGCAGTCAAGCCAACTCACCTGGGACCGAACAGTCTATTCAATAAATGATGCTTGGAGAACTGGATATCCACATGCAAAAGAATGAAAGAGGATCCTTATCTCACACCCTATACAAAAATTAACTAAAAATAGATCAAAGACCTAAATAATAGAGCTAAGAGCATGAAACTTTTAGAAGAAAATATAGGGAAATATCTTATAAAACTTGTAATAGGAGTTGGTTTCCTAGATCTTACACCCAAAACACAAGCACTGAAGAAAGCAATAGACAAATGGGAACTCCTCAAAATTAAACACTTTTGTGCAGTCAAAGAACTTTGTCAAGAAAGTAAAAAGGCAGCCTACACAATGGGAGACGATATTTGGAAGCAACATGTCAGATAAGGGTCTAGTATCCAGAATATATAAAGAGGCTGTTCAACTCAACAGCAAAAAGACAACCAAGTTTAAAAATGGGCAAAAGACATGAAGAGAAGACAAAATACAAATGGCTAAAAGGCACATGAAAAGATGCTCAACCTCCCTGGCTATGAGGGAAATGCAAAGCAAAACTACAATGAGATATCATCTCACACTCACCAGAATGGCCATTATCAATAAAACAGAAAAGAATAAGTGCTGGAGAGGATGTGGAGAAAGAGGCACACTTATCCACTGTTGGTGGGAATGTAAAATGGTACAACTGCTGTGGAAAGCAGTTTGACAGTTTCTTAGGAAGATAAGTATAGAACTGCCATATGATCTGGCAATGCCATTGCTAGGTATCCATTCAGAGGACATGAGGGCAAGGTCACAAACGGACATTTGCACACCAATGTTTATAGCAGCATCATTTACAACTGCCAAGAGATGGAAACAGCCCAAATGTCCATCAACAGATGAGTGGCTAAGCAAGCTGTAGTATATACATATGATGGAATATTATGCAACTCTAAGACAGAATAAAGTCATGAAGCATGTAATAACATGGATGGACCCTGAGGACATTATGCTGCGTGAGATTAGTCAGAAACAAAAGGACAAATACTGTATAGTCTCACTGATATGAACTAACATTAATGAGTGAACTTGGAGAATTTCAGTTAAGAAGAGGTTAGAAATAGGATAGAAATTGGGAAATTGGAGCTGAAAGGATACAGATTGTGCAACAGGACAGACTGTAAAAATTCAGAAATACTACCTGATTGTAGCACAATAATATAAGTATACTGAAGGAAGCTGAATGTGAAAATGATAGAGGGAAGAGGGCTGGAAGCACATTTGAAACCAGAAGGAAAGATAGACGATAAAGATTGAGATGGTATAATCTAGGAATGCCTAGAGTGTACAATGATAGTGACTAAATGTACAAATTAAAAAGCATTTTTGCATGAGGAAGAACAAAGGAATGTCAATATTGCAGGGTGTTGAAAATAGATGCTCATTCAGATTTTAAAACATCGACTTCTGTGTGAAACTAAAGCATGAAATGTTTATTTGGTACAAAATTTATATTTTGACTAGTGCATTTCCTAAATTAACTGATATGGACAGTTTAATTGAATAGCATGAGTACATGGAACCTTGAATAGGGCGTGAGTTTTGTAGGTTTGCCCAAGTTGGTGTGATCCCCAATAAATCCCAGAGTGATTTGAACAGTGAATAAAGAAGTATTTGTAAAGTCCTCTTGGGGAAGTGGGGAGAAAAGGGGAAAATTCAACTCCCCCATTTGGAGAATTCCTGATATTCTTGCAAGCAGTGGGGACAACCAAATCAATAGGCCAGGCCCTCAATCTTAGGTTCTGTTCCTATGAAAGTTATTCCCACAAAGGATAGGGTAAGCCTACTTAAAATTAGGCGTAAGAGTCACCCCCAGAAAAAAAACTTCTTTTGTTGCTCAGATGTGGCCTCTCTCTCTCTCAGGCAACATGGCAAGCAAACTCATTGCCCTTTCCCTATCTACATGGGACATGACTCCCAGGGGTGTAAACCTCCCTGGCAACGTGGTACAGAAATATTAGAATAAGCTGGGACTCAGCATCAAGGGATTGAGAAAATCTTCTTGATCGAAAGGGGGAAGAGAGAAATGGGACGAAAGAATGTGTCAGTGGTTGAGAGATTTCAAACAGTCGTGAGGTTATCCTGGAGGCTATTCTTACACATTATATAGATATCTCCTTTTTAGCTTAAGGTATATTAGAGAGGCTGGAGGGAATGGCCTGAAACTGCAGAACTGTATTCCAGGAGTCATATTTCTTGAAGATGATTGTATAATGATATAGCTTTCCAATGTGACTGTTTGATTGTGAAAACCTTGTGTCCGATGCTCCTTTTATCCATGGTATGGACTGATGAGTAAAAAATATGGATAAAAAAAAAAACAAATAATAGGGGGAACAAATGTTAAAATAAATTGAGTAGATTGAAATACTAGTGATCAATGAAAGGGAGTGATAAGGGGTATAGAAAAAAAACAAGGGGAACAAAGGTTAAAATATATTGGGTAGATGGAAATACTAGGTCAATGAGTGGAAGGGGTAAGGGGTATGGTATATATGAGTTTTTTCTTTTTATTTCTTTTACTGGAGTGATGCAAATGTTCTAAGAAATGATCATGGTGATGGATACACAACTATATGATGATATTGTGAGCCACTGATTGTACACCAAGTATGGAATGTTCATATGTTAAAAATGTTTGTGTTTGTATGTTGTTTTGTCAATAAAAATATTTGAAAAAATCAATTGCATTTTTTATGTAGGTAGCAGAGAAGCTTAACCTACCTACAGGTATGCTTAAGAGTTACTTCTGGAGGACTTCTTTTGTTGCTAAGATGTGGCCTCACGCTAAGCCCAACTCTAAGTGAAATCACTGTCCTCCCTCCTACTTGGGACATGACAACGAGGGGTGAAAGTCTCCCTGGCAATGTGGAAGATGATTCTGAGGGTTAAGTGTGGCCCTGGCACAGTGGGATCAACAATTCCATCCTGACTAAAAGGGGAAAAGATGTATAACTAATAAAGTATCAGTGGCTGAGAGAATTCAAATACAGTCGAGAGTCTAATCTGGAGGTCACTCTTACTCAAGCTTCAGCAAGACTTGCTACCCATCAAAACTTGCCAAAACCATTCTAGCCAGTCCTAAAGAACACCTAGGGCAATATATAAAATTCTACAAAAGTTCCATGCACTAGGGTTACTTTCTAGAAACCTATAACCTCTAGATGGGTCCCTGGACCAGATAAGTCCTGAAACCTAGAGGGGCCAGCCTCTCCAGAACATCAGCTATTTCCATCTTCCTAGTCCATATTATTGACAGCCCTTTCCAACATGAAAATATTAGAAGGGCGTAACCCAAATACCCAATCCAAGTGTCCATCAATGGACGAGTAGATAAACAGAATGTGGTATATACATATGATAGAATATTATGCAGCAGTAAGACAAAATGAGGTCCTGAAGAATATGACAACATGGATGAACCAGGAGGACATAACACTGAATGAAATAAGTCAGACACAAAAGAATAGATACTGTATGATTTTACTATTATAAATCTGGTAGAGGGAATCTCAAAGGTCTATACTGTAAAATTTAGGGGACCTAGAGGTACACACAGGCTAGAGATGGGGAAAGGTTACCCAATGACGTTGAACTTAAATGTAAGGGAACCTTGTGTCTGCTGTAGCTTTAATACTCCCAGGGGGTCGACACAACTGGACATAGAATTGGAAGTCAAGGATTTCTGGCCCAGCTCTACTCTTTTTTTTTTTTTAATTTTGCATATGGGCAGGAGGCACCAGGGATCGAACTCCAAACCTCCAGCACGGCAGGTCGGAGCTCTGCCTGCTGAGCCACGGCAGCCGCCCCCCAGCTCTACTCTTAACTAGTGTTTTGACCTTGGACAGGTTTCTTCCAAGACTCCATGTACCCCACTGATTAATTCTACAATTATAAATAAGTTCACATATGAACTCTTTCAAAGGTTTGATTTTATATAAAGAATCAATAGAAGGGTATGGGGGAATACTAATATTGCATCCTATGGCCTACAGTTAAGAGGAAGACATCCAAAGTACCACAGCAATACCAGGGGTAAATAACTGGGCAGGGGGAGGGGGAAGGGACAAGAGATTAGGGGAATTTTTTTTTTTATTAATTAAAAAAACTTAACAAAAGAACATTAAGATATCATTCCATTCTACATATACAATCAGTAATTCTTAATATTATCACATAGTTGCATATTCATCATTTCTTAGAACATTTGCATTGATTTAGAAAAAGAAATAAAAAGACATCAGAAAAAGAAACAAAACGATAATAGAGAAAAAAAGATTATACATACCATACCCCTTACCCCTTGCTTTCACTTATCATTAGCATTTCAAACTAAATTTATTTTAACATTTGTTCCCCCTATTATTTATTTTTATTCCATATGTTCTACTCTTCTGTTGATATAGTAGCTGAA
>PVIY010034819.1:0-26812 GCA_004026745.1 Myrmecophaga tridactyla
GGACAAATACTGTATGGTCTCACTGATATGAACTGACATTAGTGAATAAACTTGGAATATTTCCTTGGTAACAGAGACCATCAGGAGATAGAAATAGGGTAAGATATTGGGTAATTGGAGCTGAAGGGATACAGATTGTGCAACAGGACTGAATATAAAAACTCAGAAATGGACAGCACAATATTGCCTAACTGTAATACAATTATGTTAAAACACTTAATGAAGCTGCATATGAGAATGATAGAGGGAGGAGGACTGGGGCATAAATGAAATCACAAAGAAAGACAATAAAGATTGAGATGGTGTAATCTAGGAATGCCTAGAGTGTATAATGATAGTGACTAAATGTACAAATTTAAAAAATGTTTTTGCATGAGGAAGAACAAAAGAATGTCATTACTGCAGTGTGCTGAAAATAGATGGTGCTTAATATTTTAAAATTTCAACTAATGTGTGAGACTAAAGCAAAAAATGTTTATTTGGTACAAATCTATACTTTGACTAGTGCATCTCCTAATATAACTTATGTAGATAGTTGATTGAACACCTTAAGTACATGGAACTTTGTATAGGACATGAGATTTTGTTGGTTTGTCCGGGTGATGCCCTGATGGATCCCAGAGTGATTTGATCAGTTAGTGGAAAAGTATTTGCAAAGTCCCCTTTGGGGAATGGTGAGAATGGGGGAAAACTCAACTTCCCCAAGTTGAATTCTTGATATTTTCACAAGCAGTGTGGACAACCAAAGCTATAGGCTGAGCCCCGAGTCTTGGGGTTTGTTCATATGAAACTTAACCCCACAGGGGATAGGTCAAGCCTACTTAAAATTAGGCCTAAGGGTCACCCCCAGGAGAACCTCTTTTGTTGCTCAGATGTGGCCTCTCTCTCCAGCCAACACAGCAAGCAGACTCACCACCCTCCCCCTCTCTGCATGGGACATGACTCCCAGGGGTGTGGCTCTTCCTGGCAACGTGAGACAGAAATCCCAGAATGAGCTGAAATTCAGCATCAAGGGATTGAGAAAAACTCTAGAATGAGCTGAGACCCAGCATCAAGGGATTGAGAAAACCTTCTCGATCAAAAGGGGGAAGAGTGAAATGAGACAAAGTGTCAATGGCTGAGAAATTCCAAACAGAGTCGAGAGGTTATCCTGGAGGTTATTCTTATGCATTAAGTAGATATCATCTTGTTAAGGTAGATATCAAGATGTAATGGAGAGGCTGGAGGGAACTGCCTGAAAATGAAGAGCTGTGTTTCAGTAGCCATGTTTCTTGATGATGATTGTATAATGATATAGCTTTCACAATGTGACTGTGTGATTGTGAAAACCTTGTGTCTGATGCTCCTTTTATCTACCTTGTCAACAGACGAGTAGAACATATGGAATAAAATTAAATAATAAGGGGAACAAATGTTAAAATCAATTTAGTTTGAAATGCTAGTGTTCAATGAAAGGGAGGGGTAAGGGGTATGGTATGTATGATTTTTTTTCTGTTTTCATTTTATTTCTTTTTATGTTATCTTTTATTTCTTTTTCTGAATTGATGCAAATGTTCTAAGAAATGATCATGATGATGACTATGCATCTATGTGATGATATTGTGAATTACTGATTATATTTGTAGAACGGAATGATTATATATTAAGAATGTTTGTGTTTCTTTGTTGTCATTTTTTTAAATTTAAAATTAATTAAAAAATTTTTTTTAAAAAGTATTGGTAAAGTGAAACTATTAAACTTTGCCACTAGGGAAATCCCTGATACTGTGTTAAACATTAGGGACACCCAAATGAATAGGCCAAGCCCTCGATCTTAAGGCTTGATCTTATAAAGCTTATGTATGTAATAGAGAAGCTTAACCTACCTATAGGTATGCTTAAGGGTTACTTCTGGAGGACCTCTTTTGTTGCTCAGATGTGGCCGAACTCTCTCCAGCTCTGCAAGTGAAATCATTGCCCTCCCCCTATGTGGGATCTGACATACAGGGGTGAAAGTCTCCCTGGCAGCATGAGGGATGAATCCTGGGGATGTGGCTGGCTCTGGCACCATGGGATGAACAATTCCATTCTGACCAAAAGGGGGAAAAGAAGTATAACAGATAAGGTATCAATGGCTAAGAGAGTTCAAATGGAGTCAAGAGGCTACCCTGGAGGCCTCTTATGCATGCAAACTTCAATTAGACATAGCTACCTGTCATAACTTGTCAGACTCCAATCAAAATCATTCTAGCCAATCCTAACAAACACCTAGGGAAATATATATGATTCTACAAAGTTCCATGTATTAGGGTAACTTTTCAGAAACCTACAACCTCCAGATGGGTCCCTGGACCAGATAAGTCCTGAAACCTAGAGGGGCCAGCCCTTCCAACATCAGTGTTCTGGTTTGCTAAAGCTGCTAGAATGCCACATAACAGAAGTGGATTGGCTCTTAATAAAGGGAGATTTATTTAGTTAAAAGTTTATAGTTCTTCAGAGAATAGGCATCCGACTTTCAGTGAGGCTCTTTCTTACATGGGAAGGCACAGGATGATCTCTGATGGCCTTATTTCCTGGCTTCTGGGTTCCCACAACTTTCCCCAGGGTGACACTTTTCTACATCTCCAAAGGTCTGGGTTGAGCTACAAGTGCTGAGATGAAGTATGCTGAGCTGCTTGGGCTGTGCTGCATTGAACTCTCTCATTTAAACATCCAGCCAATTAAACTAAACATCATTCATTGCAAGAGGCACTCCCTCTAGCTGACCGCAGGTGCAATTAGTGACAGATGAGTTTCACATGCTAATGGCTCATGTCCATAGCAACAGAACTAGCACCTTCACCTGGCCAAGCTGACACCTGAACCTAACTATCACAATCACCTAGTTCCATCTCTCTACATATTATTGACAGCCTCTCCCAACAGGAAAAAGTTAGAATGGGCAAGAGTGGGAGAAAGATCCATGGTGATGGTGGAGTTACACAGAGAAGGTAGGGTTTAATAGTTGAGTTTGATTGCTGAATCTTTATATTGATATTTCTTTTAGTCTGCAGTATCTTAGAGCAGCTAGAAGTGAAAACCTAAAATGGTGGAATTGTAACCCACACTAAACTCTGAAATCTGTCTATAACTAATTGTTGTGCTGTGCTTTGAAATTTATTGCTTTTTCATATATACGTTATTTTTCACAGACACACACACATAAAAGTGATGATAAAAACATACTTATTCCTTCCAGCCACCAATGTTCTGGAGCAACTAGAAGGAAAAATCTGAGATGATGGTATGCTAGCCTCTGGGATCTGTCCTATAACTACTTGTTGAAGGGTGCTTTGAAAACTATTGTTTCTCCTTCTTTGCTTTGTATATATGCTATATTATACAATTAAAAAGTTAAAAAAAATAATGTGTGAAAATCAGTGATGTTTCTATAAACAGGCAATGACCTAACTGAAGAGTCAGTTAAGGAAATAATTCCATTCAAAATAGCAACTAAAGAATCAACTTAACTAGGAATGAACTTAACTAGGGATAGAAAGGGCTTGTAAACAAAAAACTACATAATATTGTTAAAAGAGATCAAAAACAGATATAAATAGATGGAAGGACATTCCATGCTCATGAATAGGAAGGTTAAATGTAACTAAGATGTCAATTCTACCCAAATTGATGTAGAAATTCAGTGCAGTACCAATCAAAATTGGTAGTTACCAAATTCATTAAGAAAGGAAACAGACCCCAAATTAGCTAAAAGCATCCAAAAAAAAAAAAAAGAAGAATGAAGTGGGAAGATTAATACTCCCTGATTTAAAAACTTATTATAAAACCACAGTGGTCTAAAGAGCATGGTACTGGTACAACAATAGAAGATTTGACTAATGGAACAGAATCAAGAGCACTAAAATATACCTCCAAATTTTTGGTAAACTGATCTTCAACAAGGCTCCCAAATCCACTGAGCTGGGACAAAATAGTCTTTTCAATAGATGGGCATGGGAGAACTGGATATCAGTAACCAGAAGAATGAAAGACAACCCTTACCTTACACCCTATACAAAATTATCTCAAGTTGGAGCAAACACCTAAATATAAGAACCAATATCATAAAGCTCCTAGAAGAAAATGTAGGGAAACATCTTCAAGATTGAGTGTATTAGTTAGGGTTCTCAAGAGAAACAGAATCAACAGGAAACCCTCGCAAATATAAAATTTATAAAAGTGTCTCATGTAACCATGGGAATGCAGAGTCCAAAACCCACAGAGTCCAAAACCCATAGGGCAGGCTGTGAAACTGACAATTCCGATGGAGGGTATAGATGAACTCCACAGGAGAGGCTCACCAGCTGAAGCAGGAAGAGAGCCTGTCTCTTCTAAATCCTCCTTAAAAGGCTTTCAGTGATTAGATTAAGCATCACTCATTGCAGAAGACACTCCCCTTGGCTGATTACAAATGAAATCAGCTGTGGATACAGCTGACATGATCATGATTTAATTCTATGAAATGTCCTCATTGCAACAGACAGGCCAGCACTTGCCCAACCAGAAAAATAGGTACCACCACTTGACCAAGTTGACACATGAACCTGCCCATGACACTGAGTAATAAGAGGCAGCTTCCTAAACTCTACACCAAAGCACAAGCAACAAAAGAAAAAACAGGTTAATGGGATATCATCAAAATCAAATGCTTTTGCACCTCAAAGGATTTTGCCAAAAAGGTGAAGAGGCAGCCAAATCAATGGGAGAAAATATTTGGAAATCACACAAATATGTGTATAACTTCCAAATCATATGTATATAGGTTTGCTCTCCTATATGCATAAAGAAATCATATAACTTAACAACAAAAAAACAATCAACCCTATTATAAAGTGGGCTATAGATATGAATAGGCATTTTTCTGAAGCGTGAATACAGATGGCTAAAAAGCACATGAAGAGATGCTCATTTTCATTAACTATAAGGGAAATATAGATCAAGACTAAAGACTGTCTTATACCACCTCACACCTATGAGAATGGCTGCTATTAAAGAAACAAGAAATTATAAATGTTGGAGAGGATGTAGAGAAATTGGGACACAAATGTACTGCAGGTGGGAATGTATAATGGTACAGTCACTATGGAAGATAGTCTGGTGGTTCCTCAGAAAAATAAATATCAAGTTGCACTATGACCCAGCAATACCAATATTCATCCTGACCAAAAGGTGTAAAAGAAGTGTAACAAATAAGGTATCAGTGGCTGAGAGAGTTCAAATAGAGTCAAGTGACTATAATGGAGTTCACTCTTATGCAAGCTTCAGTTAGACATTGCTACCTATCATAACTTGCCAAACTCCAACCAAACCATTCCCGTCAAGTCTAAATAATACCTAGGGCATTATATAGGATTCTACATAGTTTTCATGCACTAGGGTAACTCTCCAAACCTATAACCTCCAGATGGGTCCCTGGACCAGACAAGTCCTGAAATGCACAGTGACCAGTCTTTCTAGAACACCAACTAATTCCATCCCCCATCCCATACTATTGACAGCCCCTTTCAATATGAAAAATTTAAAATGGGCATAGCCCAAATACCCCTAAAAGAGTAAGAGAAAAGTGAAAGTTGATGGTGGAGTGATAGAGAGAAGGTAGGGTGTAACAAATGAGTATGAGTCCTGAGTCATTATACTGGTATTTCTTTTAGCCTCCAGAACGTTAGGGCAGCTGGAAATAAAAACCTAAAATTGTAGAATTGTAGCCCATACTAATCTCTAAAATCTGTTCTACAATTAAGTGTTGTGATGTATTTTGAAATTTATTGCCTTTCTGTATATATGTTATATTTCACTATTTTAAAAAAACATTAAAAAATAAAAAAAAGATGAGGCCAAACTAATTTTGGTGGGCCTTAGTTCAATATGACCAGAGACCTTATAAGCAGAGGAAATTTGGACACAGTAGAAGAAAAAAGATGGGGAGACAGATGGCCATATGATGGGGACAAAGATTGAATTGGAGATTGCTACCAAGTCACCACCAGAAGGCTATGGATTTCAGAGAAGCCACGATCTTTCTGGCACCTCAATTTTGGGTTCTAGCCTCCAATACTGTGAGACAAATTCCTGTTGTTTAAGTCAACCAGTTGTTTAAACCAACCAGTCTGCAGTACTTATTATCACAGCCCTGGCAAAATAATGTGTGGTTGTAAACTTGGTTTTATATTTAAAACTTTTTTTTTTTTACTTTTTATTATTTTGGTATTTTATTTAAAATTTTTTTAAAAAACTTTTTATTATTTTGGGTATTGAAAAAGGAAAGGAACAGAAAGCAGATGTGCCTATTCCCCATCTTGCTCCAGTCCTTTAATAACTTAGTCTCCTTTTAAGGGACATTTAACTGGCTACATTTATTTGCTTTCACAAACAATACTATACTAAACATCCTTGTTGTGCCAGTTTGAATCTGTTGTGTACCCCAGTAAATGTCCTTTAATCTTCATTCAATATTGCTGAGTGGGAACTTTCTAATTGCTTCCATAGTGATTTGACCCACCCAATTGTGGGTGGAAACTTTTGATTAGATAGTTTCTATGGCCATGTGTCTCCACCCAGTCAAGATGGAGTTGCTCTCTGGAGCCCTTTAAGAGGGAAACATTTTGGAAAAAGCTTTAGAGCCATGAGAGCAACCAGAACCAACAGAGCCAACATAATTGTCAGAGCCCTGGGGAAGCTGTTGAAGATTCCTGGAGAGATAGCTAGCTGATGTCACCATGTGCTTTTCCAGCTGAAAGAGAAACCCTGAACATAATTGGCCTTCTTGAACCAAGGTATCTTTCCCTGGATGCCTTAGATTGGACATTTTCACAGCCTTGTCTTTGTTTTGACATTTTCACAGCCTTAGAACTGCAAACTTACAACTTAATAAATATCCCTTTTTAAAAAAGCTGTTCCATTTCTGGTATATCACATTCTGGCAGCTTTGAAAGTAGAACAGAATTTGGTACTGGAGAAATGGTGTGCTGTGGTTTGCAAATACCAAATATATTGGAATGGTTGTTTAATTGGATAAGGGGAAGATGCTGGAAGAGTTGGAAGGAGCTTGATAAACAATGCCTAGAATGCTTTGAAGAGACTGTTGGTAGAAACATGGACTCTAAAGATACCTCTGATGAGGCTTTAGACAGAAATGATGAAAGTGTTGTTCCAAACTGGAAGGAAGGCTTTCTTTGTAGATGGAAAGCAGAATTTGAAAATGGTGGACTTGGATGTTTAGCAGAAGAAATTTCCAAACTAAATGTGGAAAATGCAGTCTGACTGCTTCTTGAAGCTTATAGTAAAATGCAAAAGGAAAGAGATAAGTTGAGAACTGAGCTCTTGGGTACAAAGAAACCAGAAATTGATGTTCTGGGAAATTCTGGGCTTTCAGGAAGGGATACCCCAGAGAATAGCGCCCCGCATGAGGATTTAACCAAATGTGAAACCAGTCAGCCATTTCAGAGAAAGCCAGGATTGGAGGTGGAAATATCCAGGGAGGCTCTTTTGTTGCTCAGATGTGGCCTCACTCTCCAGCCAACATTAAGTAGATATCACCTTGTTATTCAAGATGCAATAGAGAGGCTGGAGGGAACTGCCTGAAAATGTAGAGCTGTGTTCCAGTAGCCATGTTTCTTGATGATGATTGTATAATGATATAGCTTTCACAGTGTGACTGTGTGATTGTGAAAACCTTGTATCTGATGCTCCTTTTATCTACCTTGTCAACAGACAAGTAGAACAGATGGAACAAAAATAAATAATAGAGAGAACAAATGTTAAAATAAATTTACTTTGAAATGCTAGTGATCAGTGAAAGGCAGGGGTGAGGGGTTTGGTATGTATATATTTTTTTCTGCTTTCATTTTATCTCTTTTTCTGAATGGATGCAGATGTTCCAAGAAATTATCATGATGATGAATATGCAACTATGTGATGATATTGTGAATTGCTGGTTATATATGTAGGACAGAATGATCAAAATAGGAATGTTTGCATTTATTTGTGTTTTTTTTTGTATTTAAAAAATAAAAAATAAATCAAATGGTGGAAAATGGCAAAGGCAGAAAAACCACAAAAAATAAAAACAAAAAAAATATCCAGGGAGGATTTGTGGAAACTCCTATCCATCTGTCTGATGGGTATGATCCTTGCCTACTATAAAGAAAGCCAACAAGAATGTTGTGATATACGTATAAACAGAACCATTGCCAGTCTAGACTATGAGGGGGAAGAAAAGGGACACATTGGAGGAGAAATAACTTCAGAGGCAGAACTTTGGAAGCTAGGTCTGAAGTCAAGAAACCATGGGCCAGGAGAGCAGATCGACCAAAGCACTTGGAGAGGGTGAGTTTGCACTGAAGGCAGAAGTTGGGCCTTTCATCTCTTTGCCGTGGAAGAGTTGTGCTGCCTCCAGCCATGGAGAGGCTGGAGCACATTCTTTGGGGACTGGGGAGAGCCTGGCTGCCACCACCTGGAGGGGTTGAGCATGTGCCCTAGAGATGGCAGAGAGCCCAGGTGCAGCCCCAATGCTTGGAGACGGTGGAATCAAGAAAAAGGTCGTCTTAATGTCCCCCAAGGTTGCCTTCAGAGAGAGGCGGGCTGCTGCATAGGCCCTTGGAAAGTGTGGGACTGCCACTTTCTAAAGCCCCAAAGATAAATGACTCTCAGACTTTGAAATTTAATGGAGTTTGCCCTTGAGATTTTTTAAACTGCTTGGGTCTGGTGACCTCTTGTTCCTTCCAATTTCTCCCTATGGAAATGGAAATATGTATACTACAACTGTACCTCCTTTGTATGTTGGCAGCAAATAACTTGTTCTGAGCTTTACAGTTCCAGAACCAGAGGAGGATTTTGCCTTAGGACACACCATGCCTGTAGCAGACTTTCATGAGGTTTTGCACTATTTCTGACTTTGTATTGTATTTGTATTGTTACTGAAATGGTTTAAGGCTTTCTGATATTGTTATGGAATGAATGTATTTCATTTGGAAAGAACATATCTTTTGGGGGTCCAAAAAGTCAAATGTGTCAGTTTGAATCTGTTGTGTACCCCAGGAAAGCCATGTCCTCTAGTCCTCATTCAGTATTGCTAGGTGGAAGCTTTTTGATTGTTTCCATGGAGATGTGACCCACCCAATTATGGGTGGTAACTTTTTGATTAAATGGTTTCCATGTTGATGTGTCTCCCTCTATTCAAGGTGGGGTTTGCTTACTGGAGTCCTTTAAGAGGGAACCATTTTGGAAAAAGCTTTAGAGCCATGAGAGTCACCAGAGCCAACAGAGCCAACATAATTGTCAGAGCCCTGGAGAAGCTGTTGAAGATTCCTGGAGAGAAAGCTAGCGGACATCGCTAAACTTGCAACTTAATAAATTCCCCTTTTTAAAAACTTTTTTGTTTCTGGTATATCACATTCCAGCAGCTTTCAAAGTAGAACAATTGTACATATACATTTGCACAATGTTTTGACTGTTTCAGAAGGATAAATTCTTACAAGTAGAATTGTTGGGTCAAAAGTGGCAAACATTTAAAATTTTAATAGATATTGGCAAACTGTTCTATAAGAATTCCCTAAAATATGGAGGGGAAAAAAAGGATGGAGAATAGATATTCATTAACCACATAATTAAAATGAGCAATATTAACATGGTATTTTCTGGGTGCCAGGTACGGTTCTAAGTGTCTTACGTATATTAACTCCACCTTACAAAGTAGATGCTGTAATTATTTCCATTGTTTAGATGAGGAAACTGTGGCACAGAGAAATAAATGGCAGAGGTAGATATAAACACATGCCTGTCAGTTCCTGACCTCCTGCTCTTAAGGTAATAAGAAAAATTAAAAATAACATACAGTGGCCAATCTGTTGATATAATTACCTCTGGGAAAGGGAGAAAAGTTGAGGGAAAAGGAGTTTTATTCCACATACCTCTATATGGTTTGTATTTTGTATAAAATGAATATGTGTTTGCATTACTTGTGTAATTAAAAAAAATTTTTTTGGAAAGCCAAAAAGCATTGGTATTAGAAAACCTAGCTTTGAGTCCTGGCTCTGTAATTTGAAAAAAAAAAAGAGGTGGGGGTGGGGGGTGGAAATAAAAAAGATTCATAGAAAAAAGAATAGAGATCATTTATTTTAAAAATTTAAAATATTTATCTCTGCATTGTGGGGTTTGTGGGTGATTGTACTTCCTGCAAGTTCCCAAATTTTATACAATTATCAAATATATTGTAAATTTCAGAAAAACATGTTTTTAAGTAAATTTAAAAAATCATATTTCCCTAAATCCATTTAATTTTCCAAAGCTTAAATTTTTTATTTCAGTGATGCTTTATCTTAGTTTCTGAATGGTTTTCAGGTGGTAGTGTGCCCTCAGGTTAAGTTCAAAATGGAAGTTTCCGCAGTTTACATCTCCAAGTCTTCTTTGTAATATTCTCTCCTCTTCTTCCCATTCCTATGTCCATACAAACATTAGTTTGCATTTGTTAAGTAATGTTCCAAATTTAGTTATTCAAGCCCCTTGATAACTTTCACACGGCATTTTAGAACAGCATGGTCTCTAGTGGAGAACTGTTGGTGCTATAGATCTCCTAACCAAAACAAAAGTGAAGTTGAATGATGAGGAACCCTGAGGTTGAGGCAAATATGTCATTTCTGTTGCAAGCCCAGCAATGTTTTCCTTATTACAAAAGTAACGTGAGACTACAAATATAAATAAGTTATTACATGAACTACTTCAAAAGGATAACACTTGTACAAAGAGTTAATTTTAGAAGGGTATATGGGAAAAGCCACTTATTGCATCCTTTTTTTTTGAAGCTTAGCATGATTTTATATTCCTCCAAGGAAGATTTTACTATTGTTTTTGTGTCAAAAACTTGCCTGAAAGCACTGTCAATCCAGGATCACCTTAATACAGTTTCAGGAGTGAGATGCTTTGAAGCTGAGCTGCAGCCCTTTAGAGGGTCTGTGTCTTTCCAGGCTTTAATCCTTTTGGTCCCAACACAAAATCCAGGTATAACAGCTTTTATTCCCTTCCCATCCCTATAATACTTATTGCATGCTATAGTCTATTAAATAGGAATATAGCACTAGTACCACAATACTAAGGGTAAATAATTGGTATGTGAGGGGCTGTTCTAGTTTGCTAGTTGCCAGAATGCAATATACCAGAAATGAAATGGCTTTTAAAAAGGGGGAATTTAGTAAGTTGCAAGTGAACAGTTTTTAGGACATGGAAATGTCCCAATTAAAGCAAGTCTATAGAAATGTCCAAATCAAAGCATACAGGGAAAAATATCTTATTCAAGAAGGCTGATGAAGTTCTGGGTTTCTCTCTCAAGTGGAAGGGCACATGGCAAACATGGTCTGAGTTTCTCTCTCATCTGGAAAAGCACATGGCGAACACAGCATCATCTAGTAGTTTTCTCTCCTGGCTTCCTGTTCTTGAAGCTCCCCTCAAGGCATTTTCCTTCTTCATCTCCAAAGGTCACTGGCTGGTGGACTCTGCTTCTCATGGCTATGTTTTTCTACAGTGTTCTGTCATCCTTCTCTGCTCTCTCCAAATCTCTCACTTTCTCCAAAATGTTTCCTGTTTTATAGGATTCCAGTAAAGTAATCAAGAGCATGGGTGGAGACAAGTCTCCACCTAATCAGGTTTAATAGCCACACTGATTGAGTTACATCTTCATGGAGATAGGCTAATTAAAGTTTCCAACATACAGTACTGAATAGGGATTAGGAGAAATTACTGCCTTTATAAAGTGGGAATAGGATTAAAACATGATTTTTCTAGAGTACATAAATCATTTCAAACTGGCACAGAGGATATCAAGAGTTAAGAGAAGTTTTGGATTTTCTTTTTGATGTGGATATGTCTATCTGTTATTTTTCTCTTTGGAGCAATGAAAGTTGTCTAAAATTGAGAGTGATGACGATTGTACAACTAAGTGAGGATACTGTGAAACATTGATTATTTATTTTACTAGATGACTATATCTCAACAAAATCTACAGAATCAAAATAAATAATAAATAATAAAAGAAATGAATAAAGACTAAGGTGTTAGAGAAAATGTGGAGAGAGAGGTATACCTATTCAATTTCGGTAGGGTAGCAGAATGGGATAATGTAGTGGATCCACAGAAGGCTGAATATAGAATTCACATATGATTAGGCAATTCTGTTTCTGGGAATATAATTAAAAAAACTGAAAGCAGTGACTCAAATAGACATTTTTACACTGATATTTATGGCAACATTATTCATAATGCCCAATGGATGAAGGTAACAGGAGGGTACACTGACTGAGAAGCAGAAGGGAGAACTATAATGTATACATATGATAGAATATTGTGTGGCTACAGAAAGGAACAATGTCATGAGGCATGCAATGAGGTGAATCAACCTTGAGGACATTATGTTGAGCAAACTAAACCAGGAATAAAAGGGCAAATATTGCACAATCTTTTTTAGAAAATACTTATAAGAAAATTTGGGCCTAGATTGTAAGCTCTTACAGCAGTCACATCTATTCCTGAGCTTTAATGTAATTTCTAAATTCTATGAGCTATCCATGTATATGGTATTTTCCTGGACCTTTAGGTACCTGTGTGACTAAGACTCAGAGCTGGAGTTCTGCAGCTCTGAAAGTTAGCATTCTTACATACAGTAACTATTAAAGAAACTGAGAAAGAGATCAGTCTTCAATTAAATGTAAGAATGAGGCTGATTTGGTTGGAACTAAGATAAATCAGAATACAAGGTAAAGGATGATACTGTCTATGTTTTAAAACTTCACCTATTGTATGAGACCGAAGGAAGAGGTTTATTTTATCAAAAACCTAAATTTTCTGTAGCATGCAATCTGATTTAACCTGTCTGGCCAGTTCAATTAAACAACCTAAACACATGAAGCCTAGAATTGGGAATGAAGAATTGCAGTTCTGTATAGCTTAATGTAATACCCAGATACATTCCAGAGTATGTTGGGCAGATAATTAAGAAGTATTAACAAAGTCACTGTAGGGACTAGAGAAAAAAAATATGAAACTATTAAACTTTCCCACCTAGGAAACCCCTGATACTCTCTCAAACATTAGGAACTCCCAAGTTAATCGGCCACACTCTTGATCTTGAGGCTTGCTCTTATAAAACCCATATCTATAATGGAGAAACTAAGCCTATGTATAATAATGCGTAAGAGTTACTTCCAGAGAACTTCATTTGTTCTTCAGATGTGGCCTCTCTCTCTAAGTACAACTCTGTAAGCAAAATCATTACCCACACCCCCATATGGGACACGACATCCAAGGCTTTGAGTCTTACTGGCAACATGGGACATGACTCTCAAGGATGAGCCTGGTTCTCAATCTGTGAGATCGACAAAAGTATAACTAAACAAGGTATCAAATGGAGTTGAAAGGCTATTCTGGAGGCTGCTCTTATGCAAGTTTCAGCTAGATATTGCTAATTACTGTGGTATGCCAAGCCCCAATCAATAGAATTTCTGTGAACCCAAAAAAATAACCCGGACTCTATATGAAACGCTATAGTAAAGTTTCACTCACTAAGTTTATTTTTCAGAAACCTATAACTTTCAGATGGTTTCTAGGCCAGGTAAGTCCTAAAACTCAGAGTTACCAGTTTCTTGAAGAGCATCTACCTGTTGCATCTCCCACCCCATAAGGTCAACAGCCTTTCCAACATGAAAAATTTAGAATGGCTGTTGCCCACATGATCCCTAAAGAGTGGAATAAGGCTCAAAGAAGAAGGAGGAGTTGTATCAGAGAAGATAGGATTTAACAAATGAATATGATGGCTGAATCATTATATTATATTGATATTTCTGTTTAGCCTCCAGTGTCAGAGTAGCTAGAAGGAAGCACCTGAAATTGTGGATACTTTGAAATTTGTTCTAAAACTACTTGTTAAAATTTACTTTGAGATTTATTGCTTTTCTTGTACGTATGTTATATTCACAATAAAAAAATTTTTAATGAAAAAAGTAATGTATGAAAATTTAAGAAGGCACACACACACAAAACAATGTTTCTTTTCCTTTGCAGAGATAGGAATATTTACAACATATTTTAAAGATAAAAAATGAAACCACATGTATGTAGTTGTGTAACTAACTTGTTTCTTCAACTTTATTTTTATTGTGCCAACAGATAATTACTGAGCACCTACTGTGTGCTGCACTCTGAGGATAGAGTAGCAGAACAAGACACAAGGATCCTGCCCCCAAATGTGGTATAAAAAATCATTAAGGATCATTTCAATTAGGTGCAATCAGGAAAATCCCACAGAGTGAATGCTAGGGGTAGGAACAGCCTGTAATAGGGCCAGGACATGGAAATAGGAGAGGGGAGCACCAACCCTGAATAGGCCCACCCTTGACAGGTGGTCAGACAGCAAGAAAATTATTCCTTGGCAGCCTTTTCTGTTGGTGAGTAGCATCAACCAGCCTTTACTTAACCAACTTGTGTTTCTTCCTCTCTTGATTTGCCATTATAAAACTTCTTTTAATACCTAGAGATAAGACTTTATTTATACCCCTGATTACTTCCTTAGGGTAAATTCCTAGAGCCAGGCTTTCTGAGCCAAAGCATATACACTATGTATGGCTGTTGCTAGACACAGCCAAACTGCTCTCCAGAAATTCTGCACTCATTGATGGCACTCATCAGTCCTGGAAATCATGCTTGTTTTTCAGCTCTGACATACTGATAGGTGAAAAATGCCATGCTGTTGTTTTTTTTTCTTTTGCATGGGCAGGCACCAGGAATCGAACCCGTCTCCAGCATAGCAGGCGAGAATTCTGCCACTGAGCCACTGTTGCATCACCCAGCCATGGTGTTTTTATTTGCATTTATTTGGTTATTTACAATTTTATATCTTTATTGGCCATTTGTAGTTTTTATTTTATGAATGGTCTGTATATGCCATTTGTTGATTTTTCTTATTCTTTTTTTATAGCTTTGTAAGAGCCTTTTTTTAATATTGGGATATATTTTAAGAACTCTTGAAAAGAGTAATATGGATTTTATTATAAAAAATTTAGAGAATACGAAAAAGCAAAAATTAAAAAAGAAATGTATCTCCGACAATCCACAATTCCATCACCCAAATAAAGCACTGTTAACCTTTTGGGTTATCTATGTGATGTGTTTATTTGTGTGTGTAAATACACACATATATTTAAAAAGTAAATAGTGTGTAGTTAATTGGTATGCAAACAAAAATAAGCATTATCTTTTTGTTTCCTTTTAATGAATTTCTTTTATTTAATGGAAATACCTTGATTTGTTTCCCCCGATAATACTGCTTATTGTAAAAATCCAAATAATATAGAGAACTGAAAGCAATCTCCATTATTCTTCCCCACTCCCCCCCATCACTATTATTAATGATTTGGGGTATCTGCTTCCAGGGTTATAAATGTACATATAAACACACACAAAAACATTTAGATAAATACTTAAACTAGAGATATTATTCTGTAACTAACTTTTTTCTATAACTGATATCACTTAATATATTGATACAGATTTTTATTTTTTCTACTGTGTTTTGTCTTTTGAATTTAATTTTATCCTTTTTTTAACACATATAAGAGATGAGTGAACTTGAGTTTCAGTTTGCAATTTAGTTTTATTCACACACCATACTATCCATTCAAAGTGTATAATCAATGGCTGTTGGTATAATCACATAGTTATGCATTCACCACCACAATCAATTTGAGAACATTCTCATTGCTCCAGAAAGAAAGTTTCCATACCCTTTATATCCCCCTATTATTGAAATTTGGCTTTGATATAATGCCTGTTTTAATCTGCCAAAGCTGCCAGAATGCAACACACCAGGAATGAACTGGCTTTTAGTAAAAGGGGATTTATTTGGTTAAAACTAACAGTTCTTCAGAGGAAAGGCAGCTAACTTTCACCTGAGGTTCCCTCTTGCAAGGAAAGGCACAGGACCATGCCTGCTGGCCTTCTCTCCAGGCTTCTGGGTTCCAACAGCTTTCCCCAAGGTAAGTCCTTTCTACATCTCCAAATGTCTGGGCTGAGCTGCAAATGCTAGGATGAGGTATGCTGAGATGCTTGGGCAATGCTGCATTGAGCTCTCTTTTAAGCCTCTAGTGAATTAAATTAAACATCACTCATTGTGAAAGGCACTCCCCTTAGTCAACTGTAGATGTGATCAGCCATAGATGAGTTTCACATGCTAATGATTCAAGTCCACAGCAACAGAACTAGGCACCATCACCTTACCAAGTTGACACCTGAACCTAACTGCCACAGTACCTTTGTTACAATTGATGAAAGAATATTACAATGTTACTGTTAACTATTGTTCTTTGTTTGCATTAATTGTATTTTTTCCCCATATACCACCCTGTTATTAATACCTTGGTAATTAATAGTGAAGAATTTCTGTTCTAGTTCATGTAAGAACCTTCTTATATTAGTACAATTAACAGCAGTCATCATCCACAACAGGGTTCACTATGTTATACAGTCCCATGTTTTATCCTCTGACTTTTCTTCTAGTGACCACATGATTCTAAACTTCCCCTTTCAACCATACTCACACTCAGCACTGTTAATTATACTTTATCCATTCCTAAACATTTACATTCAATCATATTAAAAATTCTGCACACCTCAAGCATCTGCCCATTTTCTACCTTCTATCTCCTGATAATCTATACTCTAGATTTTAACTTCCAAAGTTTGCTCAGTATAATTAGTTCATATCAGTGAGATCATACAATATTTGTCCTTTTGTGACTGGCTTATTTCATTCAACATAAAATCTTTCAGGTTCATCCATATTGTTGCATGCTTCAGGATCTCTTTCCTTCTTATAACTGCAAAATATGCCATTGTATGTATATATACCACAGTCTGTTTATTCATTATTTTCTTGATGACACTTGGGTTGCTTCCACCTCTTGTCAATTATGAATAATACTGTTATGAACATTGGTGTGCAGATGTCTGAGTTCCTGCTTTGAGTTCTTCTGGGTATATACCTAGTAGTGGGATTGCCAGGTCATATGGCAGTTCTATACTTACCTTCCCAAACTATCATACTCAGTTTGCAATTTTTAAATCATCAGTGAAATCCAAATTATATTTCATATGTTTTTGGACCTTTGTGTAGCATATTTTGTGACTTGCCAACTTCCTTTGACCATTTTCTTCTGGTGTGCTTAGTGGTTCTCATTTTCCTCATCCTTGGTATCCCAGTGTCTGAGCCATAGAGTCTGATCCAGTTCAGGTGGGTGTCAAAGGGACATATCCTGGGAATGACAGGACAGACACAGAGAGAAGGGTTGGCAGGCATCCACAAGTATGGCCATGTCAAGGCCATGTTTTCTGTAGACATGTTTGTAAACTGACCTAACTGACAGGGGCCTAGATTGTAAGCTTTTACAGCTATACATTTAGTCCAGAGTGGTAATTATTATTTCTGGATTTTGAGAGGCTGTTATACACACACACACACACACACATATATAATAAAACTTGATATTTAGAGAGAAGAACAAAGCCAATCAGGTTGGGGTTAAAGTAATTTAGAACACAGGGGTAAGGAAGATATTGTCTGTATTTTAGAACCACACATACTCTTTAAGACCAAAGGAAGAAAGGTTTATTTAGTGTGTAACTGGAATTTTCTGCAGCACATAATCTAACTCAACTTATCTGTATAGCTCATTTGAATAATTGAAACACAGGGAGCCCAGAATAAGAAAGAGATCCTTTAATCCTGTAGAGCTTTATGTAATGCCTGGATACATCTTAGAGTATATTCAACAGATAATCAAAAAGTATCAGCAAAATCCCTTGAAGGATGGGCAAAAAAAAATGGAACTATTAAACTTTACCATCAGGGAATCTCCTGATGCTGTGTCAAATTTTGGGACCCCCCTCCCCACACACAAAAAAATGAACAAAAAAACAAAAAACAAAACTGACCTAACTGGAATTGAGTGGGCAGGGGATAGTTTCATTTCAAGCCTTTATTTCTTTTTGACATGTCTCCTGCCCAAGTGAGCCCCTCCCCACCATCCTTGGCCTTAATGCCCTCCTGCTTGGCTCCTCCAAATGGGGTGCCAACCTGATGTCATGCCCAGTCCTGACAGTCCACAAAATGGCTCAAGATTCAGACATTTTCTGATTGTTTCTCCCAAATTCAAACTTAACTTATCTTGTTGGGAAAACTGGTTAATCATTTAGGGGGAAATCAAGTCAGACTCCTTTCTTACACTTCATATTTTATAGTAAGTTCAATTTCACATGGATTAAATTTTTAAAATGTTTCTTTTAAGTGTATGTATATGTATGTGTGTGTTTCAAATAAGGTGAGGGTCTGTGTAAAAAGGCAGCCTTCCACCAAACTGCAAGGGATACAACAGAACAAAGTAGGACTTGGACAAGTCCAGCTTCACAAGTAAGAGCATTTATTGGGGGTTTACATGGGGTCATAGTCCTTGGTAGTAGAAAGAGATATAGCAATTCCTTGCTATGGTTGTCTGCACTGACAAGAGGACACAAACATGTTTTATAAGATTTGAACAGAGGGAGGTGGGGTGAGGTACTGGTACAGTGTGGTTGGCTGTGTGTGCAGTCAAATTAAGGATTACATATTGGCCTATCAAGCTTCTACCACACTTTATGTTTTCCTCATGGGCATAACTTCTGATGATGGTACCATTTATCTTGCTGAGCACAATTTCTTTGACAACACTGCTGTTTTCCTCAAGCTGAGATTTACTGTTTTACCAATAGGGGAACACCAGTTCTCTAGGGCCTGTGGGAAAGGGAATAGTTGGAAGATACTGCAAAAGTTCATGTACATTATAATACATAATCTCCAGACTCTCACGTTTGCATAGCCTTTGACCTACCCATTAATTTCACTTTCAATGTCACATCAGTTAGGGTAAAAATGGAACTGCTCAGTGATACATGTATCAAGATGTCACTCACTAGCAATGTTCAGGATGGCTCCAAACTGGAAAGTTTATATTTGTCAAAACAGAGGATCAGATAGTTGAGTGATGGGCTGGAATGATGTGGCTTCATATTTATGGATACACAACCAAGTTTATCTTCACTTAACTAAATATTTTTAAAAGCAAGTTATAAATAGCAATACAATAGCTATAAATAGCAGATATGTGTATATAACAAAATTTTCTAAGGATTCATATCTCTGCCCCACAATAGTTCAGTGATATTATTTCTTTAATAGTAACAATTGCAGCAACTGTTAATTCTAAAGAAAATAAAAGATCAAAATTTTACATTGGCAGCTTTGTTGGTGGCATTGTATTAACACTGGGAGTTTTTTTTTTTCTATTAACATAGTGGCTATATTTACTTTTAGCAAATACATAGTAAGACAAGCAAGTCCTCTCTCATTTTTTTTTGTGGCATTGGTCACATAGGGCTAGTAACTGGAAGACAGCATCACTGAAAGGCAGGATACTATCTGGGCATGTAATTAAGAAGCTTGTCACAGCACTCAGGATTTTGATTTTCTTTGTTGCTCACACAAAGGACTCTAGTTTTTTCAGAGCTGAATTTATCTTAATTATTAATGCTATATAGCAGAAATTATACAATTAAGTAAATCCTGGTCCTAAGCATAATTTTAGTTGTCTCTTCAAAAAGCATCAACACTTGATATGTTTCAAGTATGGTAGTTGGTTTAGAAACCTAACACACACACACATACACACACACACACACACACACACACACATACACCCCTTCAAATAAAATCAGAAAATTGGAGCAGTAAGGCATATATTTTTATTAATAACTTCTTTTGAGCTTTCAATGGTAGTTGATATAAAATTCTGTTTGACTTTTCTCTGTATAATTTCAGTAAATTGCAATGTTAAATGTGATAGTATTTTACAAACTGTGTTGCTGGTATTAAATAATCCTTGCATTATAGGAAAGAACTCCTAAATGTAGATTATTTGCTACTGTAAGAATATTGCCACCACTGGAAATTGCTTTATATCATATTCACTTAATTTTTTAAAATGTTATTTTTATTGAGGTATCTTCACATAACCATGCAATTCATCCAAATGGTTAACATTATCATCACTTAATTGTGTATTCATCACTGTGATCATTTTTTGAACATTTGCATTACTCCAGAAAAAGAAATAAAAACAAAAAAGAAAACCCCAAACATCCCATACCCCTTACTCCTCCCTTTCATTGATCACTAGTATTGCATTTTACCTGATTTTAAGACTTACAATAGAGGTAAGTTAACTAGAACAGTGCAGTATTGACATATATATATATATATATATAGACTCTGTGTCCCTCCTGGCTAGAGAAATAGGGATCCAGGATGGTAAATTATATTCCCACTCCAGTGTTGGAGGTATTTCTGTGGTAGTATGATAGGAAGTTGTTTTAATTTTATTAAATGGAGCTCTTCTTGGCTCTTTTCTGTTTGAGCAAGAATCTTCCTGGATGGAAATCTATTTAGCTCTTTTAAAGTGAGGATATACTCCCTGAACTTTGCAGGTCTTTTGTGAGCCCCTTGAATTTTCCCAACTTCTCATCTAGAGATTATGCAGAGCAGATTCTTGGGTCTTCAGTGAGGCTTGCAAAAGACATGCCTTTGACTCCAAGATGAGGATTGTGTGTGGAACTTTCTAGTAAGACTTTTTGCTGCCTGGCTCCTTTCTCTACTTGATCTTCCCCCTCCCATGGGCAACTCTCAATCTCCTGGGTACCCTCCTTTCTCCTTCCTTGCTGACTAGATGCTCTGCCACCATGGTACTCATTTGGCCTAGTATCTCCAAAAATGGAAAAAATTCACAAAGTATAATCTGGAACTTCAATGATTCTTTGGGAAGCTTTAGATCTTCCCAAACTAGCTTGTTTAAGAGCTCTCCCTTTCCATTGCCCCTTCTCCCCACTCATCCCCTTCCTCCTTTTTAATACCTTCAGGCTTCCCTCCACCTCCCTTGAATCCTTTGATCTGTCCCCTTTCAATATATTTACTTTCTCTACCCCTTTATCCACCTTTGCCAGTTTTTCCTTCCCACCCCAGTCCCTCAATTCCTCATGGTCACTAGAGCTTTATGCCCCCTTCCCTCACCAGGTGCTCTTGAAAGGCTCAGGGCCACCCAAAAGCAACAAACTAAGGCTGAAAAAAAAACTTCTTGAAAACAGACTAGATATTTTATTCACCTAGATGGGGTTTGGAGAGACCCACACAGCAGCTTGGTGTCTCCTCAGTTCTCACCCAAAATTTGGCCCTCAGCCTCCATAAAATTACATACCAGAGCAAATCAAAATCTTAAGTCTCCTCCATGAATATTAGTGGGGAAGTTTTAGCCCTCATATTGAGCAGGTAACCTCAACTTGTCCCATCTGCCTGGCAAAAATAAACAGTGGGGCAAAGATGAGAATCAGGTCTTTTATACAAACCAGTGAGTTTTGCATTTCTATGTTTAGGTCTGACTCATGGCTGAAAATTTTAGAACTGAAGTTATAAACTCTCTTTGAGTTTTGCTGTATGTTGAGAAAGTCTTGTGACCAAAAGGGGAAAGAGGAGAAATGAGACAAAATAAAGTCTCAGTGGCTGAGAGATTTCAAACAAAGTCAACAGGTTATCCTGGAGGTTATTCTTACATGTTATATAAATATCCCTTTTTAGTTTATGGTGCATTGGAGTGGCTAGAGAGGGAAGTACCTGAAACTGTTGAGCTGTGTTCCAATAGCCTAGATTCTTGAAGATGACTGTATAACGATATAACTTTTACAGTGTGACTATGAAAACTTGTGCCCATTGCTCCTTTTATCCAGGGTATGGAAGAATGAATTAAAAAATGGATAAAAATTAAATAAATAATGGGGGGACAAAGGGTAAAATAAATTGGGTAGATGGAAATACTAGTGGTCAATGACAGGAAGGGGTAAGGAGTATGGAATGTATGAGCTTTATTAAAAAATATTCTTATCGATAAATCTTAACATACAACATTCCACCCATGGTTTACAAACAATGGCTCAAAATATCACCACATAGTTGTGCACTCATCACCATGGCCATCTTTCAGAACATTTTCATCACTCCAGAAAAAGAAATAAAAAAAGAAAAAACTCATAATCACTTTCCTCCAGCCACTCCAATATACCATAATCCAAAAAGGGATACCTGTATAATGCATAAAAGTAATATCCAGGACAGCCTCCCAACTCTGCCTGAAATCTCAATTTTACTTTGTCTCATTTCTCTCTTACCCCTCCTGGTCAAGAAGTGGGGGAGGGTAGTGAGCTCACCTGCTGTGTTGGCCCAGAGAGAGAGGCCACATCTCAGCAACAAAAGAGGTTCTCTGGGGGTGACTCTTATGTCCAATTTAAGTAGGCCTAGCCTATACTTTGTAGGAATAAGTCCCACAGGGTTGAACCCAAGATCTAGGGCTTGGCCTATTGACTTGGTTGTCTCCAACGCTTGTGAAGATATCAGAAATTCTCCAAGTGGGGAAGTTGAATATTTCCTTCTTTCTCCCCAGTGCTCCAAGGGCACTTTGCAAATACTTTTTTATTCACTGCTCAAATTACTCTGGGATATATCACACTAACCTGGACAAACCAACAAAGTCTCAGCCATATTTCAAGATTCCATGTACTTACAGTATTCAACTAAACTGACCATACGAGTTAAGTTAGGAAATGCACTATCCAAAATATAAATTTTGCACCAGATAAACATCTCTCCCTTTGGTCTCATACAGAAGTTGAAGTTTTAAAATATGGATGATATCATCCTTTATCCTGTATTCTGATTTACCTTAGCCCTCTTCTGATCAGCTTCATTCATATCTCTACTTGAAGTGAAATCCCTTTTTCAACTTTTTAAACAATTCCTATATGGGGTACTGCTGACTTTTATAGCTACAGAGCTATAATTCTGAGTCTCAGGTGCCACATAAATACCCAAAGTTTCTGGAACTGGCCAGGTTATAAACAAACAGCTCAGTATCTGAATTTAGAAATAATAGTTACAACTCATGAATATATGTGACTGCTGTAAGAGTTTATAATCTAAGACCCTTTACAATAGGCCCCAAACTGATAACCCATGCTCTTAACTTCAGTTCACCAAATTTTTCAATCATAGTTAGTCCATACGAGTGAGGCATGATAATATTTATCTTTCTGTTTCTGACATTTCACTCAACATACAGTCCCCAAGCTGCATTCACCTAGTTGCATATCTCATGACTTCATTCCTTCTTGTGGCCAGTCAGTAGTCCATTGTATGTATACATCATAGTTCCCTCTTCCATTCCTCAGTCACTATACCCTTAGGCCACTTCCATCCATTGTGGGTTAGGAACACTGCCACCATAAACACCAGTGTGCAAATGTCCATTTGTGTCCACATACTCAGTTCCTCCAGGTATATACTAAGCAACAGGGTTACAGGATCATATGGCAAGCCCACCCCTAGCCCCCTGTGGAACCATCATCCTGCCCACCAAGGGGCTGCACCTTTCATTTCCCTACCAACAGTGAATTGGCATTTCCTCTAGCACTTATTTCTCCATGTTCATTTTTAAACTGTTTTATTCACACATCATATAACCCAACCTAAGTATATAGACATGCCTTTGCCACCATAATTTGTTTAAAGACATTTCCTTTTCTTCTACAGAGAATCCATACCCCTTCCTCATGCCCCCCACCTGGTGATATTTAGTTTTGGCATAATGCCTTTGTTACATTCAGTGGAAGCATATTACAATGTTACTGTTGACTATAGACCCTAGCTTGCATTGATTGTACTTTTCCCCACATACCATCTATTTTCAACATCCTGCATTACTGACATTCATTTGTTCTCCTTCATGCAAAAACATTTTTTAATTTGTGTATTTAATCATCATGATTGTCCACTCTAGGCATTCCTAAATTATACTGTCTCAGTCCTTATCCTCTACCTTTCCTTCTGGGTCATATGTACTCCCATCCCTTCCCCCTCTATCATACATTCAGCTTCATTCAGCACTGTTCTAGTTTGCTAGCTGCCAGAATGCAATATACCAGAAATGTAATGATGTTTAAAAAGGAGAATTTAATAAGTTGCAAGTTTACAGTTCTAAGGCTGAGAAAACAAGTCCATAGAAATGTCCAATCTAAGGCATCCAGGGAAAGATACCTTGATTCAAGAAGGCTGATGACATTCAGGGTTTCTCTTTTAAGTGAAAAGGCCCATGGTGAACATGGTCAAGGTTTCTCTCTCATCTGTAAAAGTACATGGCAAACATGGCATCATCTACTAGCTTTCTCTCCTGGCTTCCTGATTCATGAAGCTCCCCAGGGGGCGATTACCTTTTTCATCTCCAAAGGTTGCTGGCTGGTGGACTCTGCTTCTTGTGGCTATGTTGTCCTTCTGTGCTCTCGCTGGATCTCCTCCTTCCTCCAAAATGTTTCCTCTTTTATAAAATTCCAGTAAAGTAATCAAGACCCACCTGGAATGGGTGGAGATATGTCTCCACCTAATCCATTTTAACAAACACTCTTGATTGAATCACATCTCCAGGGAGATGATCGAATTAAGGTTTCAAACATATAGTACTGAATAGGGATTAGAAGAAATGGCTGACTTTACAAATGGGATTAGGATTAAAAACATGGCTTTTCTAGGGTACATACATCCTTTCAAACTGGCACAAGTACTTATATTATTGTGCTACAATCAGGTAGTATCTTCTATCCATTTCTGAATTTTTACAATCAGTCATGTTACACAATCTGTATTCCTTCAGCACCAATTGCCTAATCTCTACCTTATTTCTCTCTCCTGATAACCTGTATTCTTCAATTCTCAAAGTTCACTCATTAATTTTAGTTCACATCAGTGAGACCATACAGTATCTGCCCTTTTGTTTCTGGCTAATTTCCCTCAGCATAATGGCCTGAAGGTTCATCCATGTTGTTACATGCTTCATGACTTTATTCTGTTTTACAGTTTGTAATATTCCATCATATGTATATACCACAGCTTGTTTAGCCATTTATTCATTGATGGACATTTGGGCTTAGCAATCATAAATAATGCTGCTATAAATTTCAGTGTGAAAATAGCCATTTGTGTCCTTGCTTCAGTTCCTCTGAATAGATACCTTGTAATGGGGTTGTTGGATCATATGGCAATTCTAAACTTAGATTCCTTAGGAACCACCAAATTGCCTTCCAGAGTGGTTGTACTATTTTACATTCTTGCCAATAGTGGATAAGTGTGCCTCTTTCTCCACATCTTCTCCAGCATTTATCATTTTCTGTTTTTTTGATAATGGCCATTCTAGTAGATGTCAGATAATATCTCATTGTGGTTTTGAGTTGTATTTCCCTAATAGCCAGGGAAGTTGAACATCTTTTTATGTGCCTTTTATTCATTTATATTTCCTCTTCTGAGAAGTGTCTGTTCATGTCTTTTGCCCATTTTTTAAATTGGGTTGTTTGTTCTTTTGTGGTTGAGTTGAAGAATCTCTTAATGTATTCTGGATACTAAACCCTTATTTGATATGTGGTTTCCAAATATTATCTCCAATTGCATAGGCTGCCTTTTTATTTTCTTGAGAAAGTTCTTTGATGCACAAAAGTATTTAAATTTGAGGAGTTATTATTTATCTATTTCTTTTTTCAATGCTCATACTTTGGGTGTAAGGTCTAAGAAACTGCCTCAGTTATAATTGTAAACATAATATAAAATTATAATTTTATAAGACATTTCACTACATTCTCTTCTAAAAGTTTTAAGGTTTTAGCTCTAATATTTAGGTTTTTTATTGCTTTTGAGTTAATTTTTATATTAGGTGTGAGATATGGATCCTCTTTCATTCTTTTGCACATGGATATCCAGCTCTCCAGCCATCATTTATTGAAGAGGCTGTTCTGAACCAGGTGGGTTAGCTTGGTTGCCTTATCAAAAATCAATTGTCCATAGACGAGAGGGTCTATATCTGAACACTCTATTCTATTCTATTAGTCAGTATATCTATCTTCATGTCAGTGCTTTAAAGTCAGGTAGTGTGTGACTTCCCACTTCATTTTCCTTTCTCAAGATATTTTTTAGCTATTTAATGCACCCTTCCTTTCCAAATAAATTTTTAGATATTGGTTTTTTTTATTCCTGTAATATAAGTTGTTGGGATTTTAATCAGTATTGCATTGAATCTATAAATCAATTTGAGGAGAATTTACATCTGAATTATATTTAGTCTTCCAATCCATGAACACAGTATGCCCTTCCATTTATTTAGGGCCGCCATAATTTCTTTTGGCAATATTTTATGGTTTTCTGTGTTTAGGTCTTTTGTACCCTTAGTTAAATTTATTCCTAAATATTTGATTCTTTGGTTGCTATTGTAAATGGAATTTTTTTTGTTTGTTTTCCTCCTCAGATTTCTCATTACTAGTGTATAGGAACAGTACTGATTTTTTTAGGTGTTGAATTCCTACTTTGCCACTTTGCTGTAATATTTATTAGCTCAAGGAACTTTGCTATAGATTTTTTTTTTTGGAATTTTCAACATGTCATCTGCAAATAGTGAGAGTTTTACTTCTTGCTTTTCAGTTGTGATGCCTTTTCTTTTATTGAATTGCTCTGGCTAGAACTTCAGCACAATGTTGAATAACAATGGTGACAGTGGACATCTTTGTCTTGTTCCTGATCTCAGAGGGAAAGTTTGCTCTGGCTAGAACTTCAGCACAATGTTGAATAACAATGGTGACAGTGGTCATCTTT
>PVIY010034820.1:0-26819 GCA_004026745.1 Myrmecophaga tridactyla
AATGGATAGTTCTTTTCTTACTTGTGCATTTTGTCTCTATTTCCAACTCCCATCCTGATGTGATGATTTTTGTATTCTTCTGGGTCAATTATAGACCTAGATTATTGAATTAGTCAATTCAGCCACTATCCAACAGTGAGTAAGTGATCTGAGATGCATTTTGGTGAAAGACGAGATTCTCAGCCCAAACATTTGGTCTTCCTACCTGCTTATCTATGGGTTTTTATCATAATTCTTGGCTGTGAAACTAATGTTTCCATTTAGGGATTGACAAATAAATTATTTGAGGTTAATTATACCTTCACCAATTTATTATAAAGATGTCTGCTATTCCCATTATTAAAAACAAGTAGATTTGTGCATGTTTAAGAAATGAGTAGACAAGACATTTGTTTCGAAATAACCTATTTTCTCTCAATGCTTTAACCAGAAACCGATTTTGAAAAATTGCATGCCATTTAAATGAGAAGTTTTTAAAAAATATTTTCTATTTTTTTCATCCTTAGGAGTTTGGTTTCATCTTAAACCAATCCAATATTACCATTTCTCTTGGTTATGGTTTTGACTGTTTATGAGGAATTAAGTAGATTTGTATTCATGAAATATTTTGACATTAAATTTAATGTTTACTTTCTTCCAGTTGGGGCATAGATTATATTTAGGTAAGATTTTAACTTATGTTTACCTCTGAAATTACCATTTAAGGTAGGTTGCTTATTGAGAAGGGATTCTTACCTAGTGTAAATGCTTTGGCATTGGAAGGTAAAGAATAGCTTCCTGCTTTCTGGATTTAAGCCCCCCTCTCTTCAGACTCCAAAGCTCCAAGTTTACAAGACCATGTATGCATATGCAATACCAAAATGTTCTTTACTTTCCAGAATATATAAAAGAGCTAGAAGATAACTGTCATGCATTGCAATCTGAGAACGGTACATTGGAAGTGGAAAGCAAAACACTGACAATGAAAATAGTAAAGCTCAAGGAAATACATAACCAGAGAAAGATGGATGTGCAATAGTAAGCTGTTCCTGTGCTCACTGAATCAAACAGCGTTGTGTGAATGAATGTGTGGAAAAATGTAGATAATTTTGTCATTTATGAGAAAAGTTAATGCTATAGGTTTACCGTATTTAATCAGCATAAAACTGTTTTTCTTTCTCTCTGCCTTGATTCTATAATCTGTACTTTTCTTTCCTGCTAACTGTTGTCAGAGATTCTTGTTTGAAATTTACTTTCGGGGGAAGGGGTTCAGTACCACCAGTTTCTGCTGCTCAGCAGCTCCTGTCATTTTGATAATCCACACTCTGTCTGTGCTTAATCAATAATTTCACCTTTATATTCTCTGTGAACAAGTTACCTATTGGGGCTTCTCTTCCATTTTCTGTACTGACTCTAAACAATCTTCAGGGATTGATGTGATTATTGTAGAATAAAATCTTCAAAACACTGTAAAGAATCTTTAGCTATCTATGGTGACATGTTTCACACTTAGTAGGTTTACAAGAAGTATATAATGTCACAAAAGGCAAGAGAGTGGGAGTTACATACAAAGGTATTTTGCACTGTATACCTGGCTAATTCATAAGGATGTGGAAATATACATCCATTTTTTAAATTAATCTTAAAAACATACAACTTTTTAGCGCATTTTGAGTTCTCACTCCATAGAAATAAATGATTTCTTTGAAATTGGGTTTGAGTTCTCACTCCATAGAAATAACTGATTTCTTTGAAATTGGGCTATCTCCATTTCTATCTGTATCTAGTCCTATTCTTTATATTCTCTGTGTATATGACCACCTCTGAGCACAGTTTAGTATTTTCTCAGTGCTCAGGCTGCTGCTGTCTGATTCTATGAAACCTCAAAACAGACCACACAATTTTTCCCTCTTTCTCTGCTCACTACCAACTGGTTTATTCTTTTTTCAAATTTTTTTATGTTCATGCTCAATTTGTGGCCTTGACAGATACATGTCATATTGCAGTATTTGTCTTTAGGACCTAATCTCTGCCACCAATCATTATCTAGTTACCTAAAGGACAACTGCTTTCCTTCATGGTATGGATTCAGTGGCACCACCATACTTTCAGTCTCCTGTGTGCAGCCTGCCCTATTCTCCCTCCCAAAGCCACATCCTTAACCCAGGGCCAATCATCTTTCCTGCCCTAGTCCCCTAGCTGCTTTCTTTGTCTCCAACTTCCTGTCCTTCTTGCCTCTTCCAAACATCAATCCATCTACTCCACAGCGGGCTAGATTGAGCTTTCTAGTCTATATACCTAAGTGTATCTTTTCCATTCCCAAAACAGTCTATGGATGACACTCCATGCAGCACACAGCCCCTCAGCAGGACCAGGAGGACCCCAGGGCTTCAGCTGTATCTCTTTCTTAGGAACAATAAGCTGCAACCAACCTTCAGAGATCCATGAGGCCACCAGAAACTTTTGTGTCTGTTGTTTTCTCCTCAGCAAAAATGTCCACTTACATTCTTAGCATACAGGAATCTCCTACCAACTGTGGTCTTCATGTTCCTCAAATCCTTTCTAGAGAGGGATGTTGGAGAAATAGGCACATAGACAGAGAATGGGGGGGCCTACTGTTGAATATCTAAAGTAAGCCTTGAATATATGTTGTCAAAATTGGTCCCCAAATACAGGACCAATCTTACAGTCTTCTAACTCTGTTGTCATTGTGGTCAACTTTGCTTGTAAAATTAGTTCAGTTCTAAAATTAAGTATATCATTTTTTCAGTTTTGTAGCTACAAATTCTCTGAATGAAATTCCTAATTCTGACTTGTAATTTCTCAAACAGAGACATTGTTAAGATTTGTGTGATGACTTCATCTGGATCCCTCTGTGTCTATTTATATTATACTTTGGTTTCTATGACATAACAATGTCTTGTTCTGTCCCTTGTCTGGTCATTTTTACTGATTGCTAGACATTTGGGTAAAAAAAAAAAATTAGAAGTTGAACCCAGGGATGATATTATCTTTTTGAAGAAAAAACTGGAGTTTATTTCTGGTATGAGATAACAGACAGTTGCAGTCCCAGAGCCTCTTAAATCTACAATTGAGATCATTCACCAAGGCTCAATCCCTACAGCAGCCAGTGAATTTCCCGGTCATTGTAAGTCCTGGTGTGTAGCTTTTCAAGTTTCAAAAATGCTGGGGTTTTACACCCTCAGTATCACAACCTCTATGCACGTGGTCATGGGGAAACTCTGCTGAACTTGCTTGTACCTTTGCAGTGTCTTCTGGAAATCATCAGTGAATCTTGTGAAAAGTACCCCAAATTACAGGCTGACCTTATTCCTGGGTTTCCTTCCCTTTCTACATCATGTCTTCATGGTGATTCATTGCCTTGTGAGCCTGGAGATGATTTCAGGCCTGTCATGGTCAGGTTCATGTGTCAACTTGGCCAAGTTGTGGTACCTGTTTGTCTGGTTGTGCAAGTGCTGGCCTGTCTGTTGCTATGAGGACATTTCATAGAATTAGATCATGATCACGTCAGCTACATCCACAGCTGATTCTATTTGTAATCAGCCAAAGGGGAGTGTCTTCTGCAATGAGTGATGCTTAATCTAATTATGGGAAGTCTTTTAAGGAGGATTCAGAAGAGACAGGTCCCATTCCTGCTTTGGCTGGTGAGCCTCTCCTGTGGAGTTCATCCAGACCCTCCATCGGAGTCGTCGGCTTCACAGCCTGCCCTGCGGATTTTGGACTCTGCATTTCCGCGGTCACATGAGACATTTTTATAATTTTTATATTTGAGAGTGTTCCCTGTTGATTTTGTTTCTCTAGAGAACCCTAACTAATACAAGGCCCATATTTCATATGTCATGATTCTTGTTGTTTTCGGGAGGAGATCAGGTGATCAGCCACACTGTCCATGGCCTGAAGCAAACTCTCCCTGATCTTTGCTCGAAACAGACATTTCCTGTATTCCCTTTCCAAACCCGAGGTTGGGGGTGGTCTGTCATCATGGTATCTTATGTTTTAACCTGTGAGCTCCTTTTGGACAAAAGCTTTGGCTGGGTCCTTCTCTATCCTCATGACTTTATGCTGCACCCATCACCTTGAAAACCCCACAGAGAATATTTTCGGGAACATTGACTGGGTACCTAGAAATGAATGCATAAGCCTTTCTTTTTCTCTTGGGTGTTATTGTCCATTATCCTAGAGTTCTTTATTTTGCTCCTGATCCATAGAGAATCATGTGTTGAGTTGAATATCTTTTAAGTCAGAACCATGAATAACATGCAAAAGTAAGAGCAAATAAACTTTCTTAGTCTGCTTTCAGTACAAGTGAACACAGTGTTGTTAACGTAGATTGACTCTGAATTCACATGATTTCCAGCTAAAGTCTATTTCCAGGGGGTAATACTGACTGTTGAGCAAATCAGATCTCATTCAGTTTAGGAGATCTTGCTAGTACTAAGATATACTTTCTCCTCAGCCATAAACCTTGAGGTAGGAGGTAGGGTTCCAGCCTCTGAGCTCTGGCCTCTCCAGATGTCAATTACATAATTTTACAGCCACGATGCCTGGAAGGGGCTCTCTTTGTCTGCCTGTCTGTGTCACGGTCCCTGGCTTTGGACTGAGAAACAGGTCTTCCCATGGAGAAATCAGAGGAGTCACTCTCAATCAACATCATGTGTTGGTTTCTCATGAATTACTCAGTCCTGATTCTCTACATTGTAATAAAGTGAGCCTTCACTCAAGAGACTTGCCACAGGCAGACACATAGTATGTCCACATGTGCTTTGTTTATTTGTTCATTCTGTGTCCTAATGAATATGAGTAGAGAGCTATGAGGGGAAGCTCTAAAATATATGCCATTAGTCAGGAGGCCCAAGCTTGATTTCTCTTTATCTCTCAACAGAATGACTGGATTCTTTTCTCTAATTGTATTTGTAAATCCATGGATTTATGTGTATAATGAGAGGGGACTTTCGGATCAAAGCTTCATACTGTTAGGAAGAAGAAAAGGAGAATTTCACATAGGAAATTAGCAATGTCATATATTTCTCCCCCATGACAGAAAGCTGAAACTAAAAGAGTGCAAGGAGCAAGAACGTGAAAAGTGGCGATTAGCTCTAGAGGAAAAGGCAAATTTGGCAGCAGAGGCAGCAGAGAAATACCAGAGAGTTTAGCTACTGAGCACCATGGCTTATGGAAACCCTTTCGGTTTTTAATATTTTGTGTATTGTTCAGACCCAATTAGCACAGTAATAAAAATAAATGCCCAGAAGACACATATACTGCAAATTCTCACAGGAAGATATTATTTATTAAGTTTGCAAATAAAAAATGTTTGTTTACCAGACATGTCCTACTCTCCAATGCTGGCTCAACTGCAAGAACTTGGTTCATGCAAACATTTCTGGGGGTTTTGTAAACTGTCATATTTCCTTAGGAAAGAAATTTGGTGTCAGATGAATCATAATCCATAAAGATGATTTTATCATTTCATAAGCCCAACCTTATAGCCTTGGGAAATATGCTAAGGATATAATGAAAAGAAGAAAAACCTTTGATAGAAGTTACGGATAGCAGAATTCCACAGGGACAGAGCGAGAGTATTGAAGGCATTATATTATGTTGACTAAGAATCCAGGCATTACATGTCATATAAGTTAGACAGAAATACCTTAGATCCTCCTGTTCTCTTATAATCACATGAAAAGCGTTTTTATACATGGATAAAGTCTATCAGGATATGGTTGTGTCATGGTCAGGTTCATGTCTCAACTTGGCCCAGTGGTGGTACCTGTTTGTCTGGTTGGGCAAGTGCTGGCCTGTCTTTTGCTATGAGGATATTTCATAGAATTAAGTCATGATCACGTCGGCTACATCCACAACTGATTCCATTTGTAATCAGCCAAGGGGAGTGTCTTTTGCAATGAGTGATGCTTAATCTAATCACTGGAAGCCTTTTAAGGAGGATTCAGAAGAGACAGGCTCTTCTTCCTGCTTCAGCCGGTGAGCCTCTCCTGTGGAGTTCGTCCAGACCCTTCATTGGAATCGTGGACTTCACAGCCTGCCCTGCGGATTTTGGACTCTGTGTTCCCACGATTACATGAGACACTTTTATAAATTTTATATTTGCGAGTGTTTCCTGTTGATTCTGTTTCTCTAGAGAACCCTAACTAATACCGGTTGTTATGGTGATGGTAAGATGGGTAGAATACTTATATTTGCATTCAGTATTATGCTTTAACTGATGAAAGCAGTTATAATTCATAGGCAAAGAATGGAAGAAGTGGAATGAAAAATGCAGCAGTCAGAGATTTCATTCAGACGTAGCCTCACCCACCTGCCAGTAGCAGAATTCCTCAATGCCTAATACAGGTGATTACAGTAAGGCTCACAATCCCTATACATGGGTTTTTTAATGTTTTTTTTTTTCAGATCATTCTTTATGAGGAGAAGGCTCATAACTACAGGGTAAGCATTTTCTTTCTTTCCTACCTCTTGTGCACAGTCCACCACCACAAAATGTCAATGTGTTTTGCCCCATAGCTCAGAGCAAATGCTTTAGAAAGAGAGCTGTTGGAGAAGAACAGGGGAACCCACTACTTTGAAACACAGGTAGAAATTTTAATTTTTTTTCAGGATGTTTCAAGTTTTTAAAGCCAAGCTATATTCAGGAAAGAAAATGATTTTTCATATTTTTAATGTCCAATCTTTCTTTATATTATTGGATGATATACAAAACAAGAGTCTGCAAGATGGACGTAAGATGCAAAAATCCCTGACAGGCAGAACCCTCCCTGGAGAGGTAAGGAGTACCGTGCAAAGAGCGGCCCTTTAATTTCTGCAGCAAAATCCACATAAAGTGGGGTATCATTGTGCTGCCTGGAAACCATCCCAAGCATTTACTAAGAAAACTGGTATCTCACAGAGTGGCATGTACTATCCCCACTCCCTCTCACCATGCCCCAGACAGATGGCTCTTTGGGTCACCCCCTGGGAATGGGGGACTTTGATCTCCTCACTAATGTTGAAGGACAACCTGCTGAATATCTCCTCCAGTTCCAGTTCTCAAGTGAGGAGATACAACTAGAAGGGAATTGGGTCAGGACTCACATCCCACCTTGCAGTACACAGTTTGAAGGATTTATTTCACTTTTTCTTTAAGAAAAATTACATGAACTATATACATGTGGTTTGCATGTCCTGCCTAGAGCTGTAATTTTCATGCTCTGTCTTTGTGAATATGTAGTCTAATTCAAGATTCCTTTAGTACTGCAAAGAATTATTTACTGTTGTTGGAGGGTCCTTTTTCCTTTGTTTTAAATTTCTATTGTGATGGATAGTACTCATCATAAATTAAATTCCTATGTAATTTGAATCCTATGATGCTATAAATGTAATTCTAAATCATTACCATTAATGCCCTGTGGATCATTACTTTTCTTATTAATATAATAATGGTGTCTATAAATACATGCTGTCCCTAATATCTATATACATCTGCTCAGATACAGAAGTCAGATTATATATAAATCAGAAGAACCAACCAGTATGGTTCGTGTCTAGGATGTTCTTCCTATGCAATGTGGTTCTCATTTTATTTTATGTTTCTTTATCAGAGAAGTTGTAAGTTTACAGAATAAACTTGCATAAAATAGATGATCCCCATATACCACTCTATTATTAGGACTTTTCATTGGTAAATATGGAGTGGAAATTTTGTTACAATGGATGAAAGCACATTTTTGTAATTGTACTGTTAACTCTAGTTCATGGTATAAGTTAGGGTTCACTGTTTATGTAGTGAAGTCCCATGGATGTTATTTAATTTTTATTCTGTTACTATATATAATGGTTCACATACATATTTAAGTACCATTAATTATACTCACAGGTTTTGCCACCATCAACACCATCCTATTACCAAAACATTTCCAACATTCCAAATGGGAACCCTCTACATTTTAAGTCTTAAATTCCCATATCCCATCCCTATTCCATCCCCTGTTAAACTACATTCTAGATTCTGACTCAATGATTTCACTTATCATAACTGATTCAATGCTACAATTAAATCATTAGCCATTTCCTCTATGTCTTGGGAGGCCCCTATTTTAGTGTTGAGTTCAAGACGGAGTTGAGTCCTGACCTGTCATCAGTAGTTGTACCTGCACACAGGGCTCTATGTTGTCCTCTTCAGGGGTAGGGGACAGCCACCCTGCCTGGTCCTCAGGGGAAACCTGAGGCACCTGTGATACCCTGGACCTCTAGTAGGGGACCTGTGTGTAGGAATTCTAAGTTAGTTGAGAAAAGGTCTAGAAGGCAAGTTAATTTTCCACACAAAATATGCAAGTCACAATAAACCTCAGTCAGATCTCCCACCTTTATCTGACTTAGGACCTGATGCAGAACCCCTAAGGAATGGCAACTTGGGAAGACCACTCCCTACTGAGGCAATGGAGGATGGCAACGTAAATGCCCTGGGATTCTCAATTGTATCATAATACTCTCTGCTGGTCTCACTTCTGCTTCTGGCATATATTGACTATCTCGATTTTCAAAAAGCAACAAGTATGGGTTTTTCACATTCACTTTGTCATCCTTGAGGAGTCTCAAGAAGCCATAATTCCTTGAAGGCTAAGCAAGGCCTGAAGGGCTTTCACTGCTGGATTTATGGGAAAAGCATACAAAGAACCACACATGACTCCACTACTGTAAATCTTATGGCACAATGGACTCCACCATTTTCCTCTCCCTGGGGATGCTGCTGGATTACTGAGAGGAGATTTTTACTATTATTGGGTTTTTTCCCACACCTTTCCAGTTTGGGGCTAGATGTAATCCACATAACTTAAAAATATGAAACTTTGACCCTCTAACTTTCTCTTGTGTGTTTCATGCAATTGTGAGTGCTTAGTCAGAGTAGATTCATTGTAAATTTCATAATTAATCTTTGTCCCACCTCTGCTTGGAAATGTGCTATTGTAGAAACCCAAAATATGTTTTTACTAGGTAAAAGTAGTTTGAATTATCAAAAATTACATACTAATACCAGCAAAAGTACACTAAACTGAGATACTGAATACAACAGTTAGTCATTCTCTATAGGGCCAATTCCCAGCCAAGGTCTTACCTTGAATTATGTACACATCAGCATTTTCTGTTGTGGCTTGTCCACATGCTATAGCTGGTAAGAACTCTGATCATACTTTATGGTACTTTTCCTTCTTGAAATAAAATAACACTTAATAAATTCTGTTATTTGGTATTCCTAAGTCAATTTTTGTATGACAAATGTAATCTATATCTCACTGTACACAGAAATACATTAACACCTAGGAATTAAGATAAATATTATGACTGAGCCTAATTGCTTCTATCAGAAAACACTTTCCAAGTTCCTCTGCAGGCCTCTGGGAACACCACTTCTCCAGAGATTGTGAACCCCTGGTCAGCATTTCTGGAGAGTGGAAGGCTCCCTTTGTGAGGGAGGGAAGCAGAGAGGGCCAAGCAGGTCCTGTGGGCATAGCTGGTAATAAACACATCTCTGCCTCTTAAAGTGGTGTGGCTCTGGACAAATGATCTAGTAGTTCCTCTCTGTGAATCTATCCCCTTAAACTGAGAAGAGTACTGTCACACTTAATGTGCACAGTCATGAGAAACAGAGATGAGGCAAGAATAGCTGGTGGAAGGCTCTCTGAAAAGTAGCTGTTACTACTTCAGTAGAGTATGGTCTTTTCATTCTTTCTCATTCCATATGTTCTCCAATTGCAAATACTGAGCTGTGGTGGTGGTGGTGAAGGGAAGATCAGGTGGATCCTAGGAATGGATGCGTTACAATCTGGAACATGCTACCTTTATTCTTTGGACTTCCCTCTGTTAATCCCCTGGGAAAGCCCACTATGACTTTCCTCACTCTGCAGACATGGGCAATGACACATGTGTTGACAGCCATTTAACCTGTGGCACCACTGACAGTGGAGATTTCTAGCCCTGAGGCTCCTCTTCTGAAACTAGGAAGAAGGAAAGGTGTCAAGCATTGACTCCTGCTTCCTTGTGTTTCAGCTTTGGTCTATCCTATTTTGACTTAACTCCTCCTCTCTGCAGGTCAATATGGCTGCAAGAGGGCCCCCTCCTTTCCTAGGACCACCTTTCATGGACCACACTATGAGAGGCCCTCTGTTACCAATGATAAGATATGGAACACTTCCTCCATGCTGGTGGCCTCTCAGGCCTTGGCTGCCACCTCCACCTCCAGCTGGACATCCACTGACACCTCTACATGGACCCTGACCTCAGCTTCCACCTTCATCTGGACCTCAGCTTCTAATTCCACCTGGACCTCCACTTGGACATCCACCTAGATTTCAACCTCCACCACCACCAGGACTTCAAACTCCAACTCTATCTGGACATCCATCTCCACCTGGACCATGACCTCAGGAGGAGGTGGAGGTCCACCTCCAGATTGACCTCCATCACCTCCTCCTCCATTTGGTATGAAGACCTGAACAATAGGAACTGACTTGTAGAGGATATCTACGTTTTCCCTCACCCATTCCTGTGGAAAATGTTAAGAGTTGCCAGGGTAAGGCTTTGCAGTGTGAGAGCAAACCTGACTGAGGACCTGGTAGCCTTTCTCATGTTTCTTAGGATGCATGGTGGACTACAGCATCTCCCTACACTGAGCAGGTGTCTACTGTGGACAAGGAAAGAGGGTGTTTACAAAAATAAAGAAATATCAACCATGCAGATGTATATTAAATTATCAGCCACATGCAAAGCTCTGTTAGGGATAACATGCACCCCTATTGTTACGTAAGCCTGAGGCCCATGCAGAGCTGATACGTGGATGTTCTAGTGGCATAATCATGGGCAATGGAATTATCACCATCCAAACTCCTTTGTTTCTATCAAGACTTCAGTTGGTGATTGAAATAAGGATCATTGTTTCCCATGGTATTCAGAAGGCTCTGAATCTCTATGAAAAATAAGGACCTGGAGGTTTGGAGAATTTAATATTTTTCTGACAGGACATCCCAATGAATCTAAAGGTAAAGATAAAATCTAGCTCAGAGGGGCAGACCTTTAGTGTGCAATTCAAGCTCTTCCTGAGCTCCCACAGTTGAAACTCTCTAACTTATTCCCCAGCAGCCTCTAGATCCCAGCCCTGGCCCTCAGCTCTGCATCTCCCAGACATACTATAAAACACCCAGATGCTTTACCATAGTTCTTCCTCTCTCAGCCCTTAAGACCTAATTTCTGTGGGGCCCACTCTGATTCTCCACTTTCTTATCCAAGACATGACTTATACCTGTCATACCTGGGCAATTTCATACACAGAGCAATGTTTCACTTGGCTGATGACACACGTGCTCTTAACTCCAGCTCTGTTAATGTGGATTCAGGAGGAAATTCCAATATGAATCAGTACACTCATGTATTAGTTAGGTTCTCTAGAGAAACAGAATCATCAGGAAACACTCGCAAATATAACATTTATAGAAGTCTTATGTAACCATGGGAACATAGAGTCCAAAATCTGTAGGGCAGGTTGTGAAGCTGACAATTCTGATGGAGGGTCTGGATGAACTCCACAGGAGAGGCTCGCAGGCCAAAGCAGGAAGAGAGCCTGTCTCTTCTGAATTCTCCTTAAAAGGCTTCCAGTGACTAGACAGAGCATCACTCATTGCAGAAGACACTCCCCTTGGCTTATTACAAATGGAATCAGTTGTGGATGTAGCCGACGTGATCATGACTTAATTCTATGAAATATCCTCATAGCAAAAGACAGGCCAGCACTTGCCCAACCAGACAAGCAGGTACCACTACGTTGCCAAGTTGAAACATGAACCTGACCATGACAGTCCACCCGTTGTCAACTTGGCAGCTATACTCATCACCTTAAACCATACCTAATTTCTAAATAGAAAACAGTAAGACACATTTTTTTTCCTCTCCTAACAATACTCAACTGTCCTGCATTTCACTGGAAATGCATTAAATCTCTCCAGAATAGGGTACAAGTACTTGGGTAATATTCATTCTTAAACTTGATAGCTTACAACTTAAATAGTATAACTTGAACAAAACAGCATTACAGTCCTCATTTCTGTAACTGATCACGTGGTCATAGTTCATATTTATCACTACCTTCTTCCACTACCCATTCCATGTTCCCTTTACACTCAGTAAGCATTTCAGCTGACCATGGTTCTTTGCCTGCTGGGGTGACCCAAACATTCATTCCTGAAGTTTCAGAGTGATTGGTAGTCTTGCCTGGATTGGGCTGTTGCAGTTTTCCATTGATTTTAATCATAGGGCATGGTAGTACTAAAAGACGCCCTAGGGGATCTCCTATATTCCAAGAAAACTCTTGTTTACTTCCATTGTGTCGTTGCAGTCCTGTTTCCCCTTGACAGTCAGGGTCAATCACCCCAGCCAGTAATATAATCCCCTTCTTGGTTTATTGATCCAGGGGCATGAGTAGCCCAAAGTGACCAGGTGACAGCCTTAGATTCCAGTTTAATGGAATCATTGTTGTTTCTTCTGAAGGAAGCACTCCCCCTTTTAGAACTAAAACCTGTAGACCAGCAGAGTTCAGGGTCACAGGGACAGGAAGCAAAAATTTTCCTAGTGGATCACTAGGGGTAGTAGTGAGTGATGCCACTCCCATTTCCACCCCTTGGTTCCTGGACCCATGGAACCTGGCTATGGGAGAAACAGCACCATACAGAGGATGCTGATTCAGAGCATACACAGCTTCCTGGAGAACATTACCCCAGCTTTTCAAGGTATTGCCACCTAGTTGGCACTGTAATTGAGTTTTCAAAAGGCCATTCCACCATTCTATCAATCCAGCTGGGGAACATGGTAAGACCAGAGAATTCCATGAGCATGTGTTCATTCCCGCACTTCATTTGCTGTAAAGTGTGTTCCTTGATCAGAAGCAATGCTGTGTGGAATACCTTCAAGGACACTTACAGAAACATCTACATCTGTCAGACGGCACTTAAGGCTCTCGTTTGAAGGCTTAAACTCACCCCTTTCCCTCATTAATGTATACAGTGTATCTAACAACAACCAGCCAACATCTCTATACGTCCTATTTCCACAAAACTCCCATAAAGGTGTCACAAACATTATCCCTCAGAGCCTGGCTTCGTACAAGCGAAACATTAGGCTAACTGAATGGTTACATTTTGACTATCTCTTTTGCCAACCCATTCCATGGATTGGCAATGTCACTCTGATTATGGGAATCAGAGACCTTAGTGCCCTTGAGTCCAGTCAGAGTAGAAAACCATTCCTAAAAACTCATTTTTAAGGTTCTGTTTCTTAAGAACCACTCCTGGTACCAAGTTATATTAGTTAGGGTTCTGTAGAGAAACAGAATCAACAGGAAATATTCGTAAATGTAAAATTTATAAAAAGTGTCTCACATAACTGTGGGAATGCAGAGTCCAAAATCCGCAGGGCAGGCTGTGAAGCCCACGATTCCGATGGAGGGTCTGGACGAACTCCACAGGAGAGGCTCGCCAGCCGAAGCAGGAAGAGAGCCTGTCTCTTCTGAATCCTCCTTAAAAGGCTTCCAGTGATTAGATTAAGCACCACTCATTGCAAAAGAAACTCCCCTTGGCTGATTACAAATGGAATCAGCTGTGGATGTAGCCGACGTGCTCATGACTTAATTCTATGAAATGTCCTCATAGCAGAAGATAGGCCAGCACTTGCCCAACCAGACAATCAGGTACTACCACTTGGCCAAGTTGACACATGAACCTGACTATGACAACTCAGAAAATGTGCTTCTTCCTTGTTGAAACTCAACACCCTGATACAGCATTTTAGAATCATTTAAATCAGCAGGTGTGAAGGTGAGTGGGCATTACTCAAATGAAATTAATGACTATAAATAATCAATAATAATCCCACTCATCAACTACTATTCTACCTTTATTGTAATTAAACTAAGGACTCAGGAGTTACATTTGTTTGGCAGACACTCCAAGACAAGCAGGGGAGTGGGAAATTTATTTAGTGAATAAAAAAGGAGGGTTTCAGGTATGCTCTGGTGAAGGTTGTTGGCCAATGGCCACATTTCTTTCCTGTTCCATTTAGACAGTGTGACAAAATGTTGTTCAAACCAATGAATCTGTGGTATTTTCTACATCTGTCCTAGTGAACTAAGATAACCACCAAGCAAAGACTTTGCAAGCTTGCACCAAAGACACCTTTAGTACTGGACACTGATTACAGCCATAGCTCTCCTGCTACTACTGCCCTAGGAAATCAGTCTGAAATGATAGTCCCAAGCTCTGCTGTCTGTCTGTCTATCTATCTATCTATCTATCTATCTATCTATCTATCTATCTATCTATCTATCTATCTACCTATCAGCAATCTATCTATACATCCTTGCATTTATCTAGAACAAACACTATTACTCTGAAAGTATAACTAGTCATCTCCCCTTGATCCAGCTTAACTGGATAAATCTATATAATGTACAGGTATTCAGACATAAAAATTATGTTTTTTGTTCAGTTAGTTTGAGATGAGTTTCTGTCACCAGCACACAAAAGTCTGAAATAAAAAAACAACTATTTTTTTAGAATGGCACAACATTTTTTCATTCTATTTGTTTGGATTAGTGACATAAGGGACTTTTTTGAGGAATTTTTTAGTAATATCAGAAAGATATAGGTTAATATATCCAAAATGATTACATATATTCATTCTTATAACCCTTCATCTGAGAGAGCTATTGTAAATTTTTTTTAATTTTTGCATTTTCCTTAGTTTTTAAGGCATAGTTTTTTTTCTGCTTTGTGTAGGTGAAGCACAAGCATGTTTAATAGAAAGAAGAAAAAAGGACTGCTGCATTGTGAAAAAATATTTTTAAATTCCAAGCAAGGAGGTTCTATTCATTCCTAGAAAGGAACTTGCTTTAACATAGATTTCATATCAATGTGTAAATAAAAAGTAGATTTTAAAACTTAAGGCATTTATAAAATATAAGGGGTAGAAGTAATGAAGATTAAATTTGTAATTAAATAAATATAATAAAAGCACAAAATGAAGGATCTACTGAGGTTCTGAATCTCATGCTGATACCTACCTACCTTCGCCTTCTATACACACACATTAACTACTTTGCTCTAAGGGTTCTAGTAAATTAGTTTAAACTTAAGTAGTGCATAAAAATGTGAATGAAAATTTTATTTCCCACTAATCAGCAAAATTGAACATGGATATTTCCTTCTACTCCCTCTCATAACTCCACTAAAATGATAGTAAAGAAATGACTTTAAAAGGTTGAAACTCAAGTATAAATAGAAGTGGCAAAAAGACAATCACAATAAAACTTTGGAAGCAAGAATTCAGATTATCAGGGAAGATTCAGTCCATCCAAAGGAAGGAATAATAAAAGAAATAAAAAAGGTATGCAATCCCCAAAATGGAGATTCAACATATGAAAAAAAAATGGAATTGTTCAGATGAAGGTAAAGAGTGATCCCAAGTTCAGATTGGAGCAAGAAAAAGGGGGGTTCTGGAACAACATCTATCTCCAGCTGTCCAGTGGGGATTGCCTAATCTACTAGTCCCAGTAGGCTCAGTGCCTTGGGTCCATTGTATTTTGGGGGACTCACAAAATTTTAATGCCTTTTAAAGTAGGAAGAGAATAATGAATGTAATAAAAATCGGTATATAATAATGGATGCTACCTGGATTATAGTCATCTTTACCAATGCAGCTGTAAAACATTAGTTTTATATATTTTTTTTTATGGAGGAAGGAAACCACAAAGGCAAAAGATCCCAGGAGCCACAAAAGTCTTAATGCAGCCCTGTCCTACAGGAAAAGAAAGAAAGAAGGTAAATGGATAGTTTCATTTGAACACATTGAAAGGTGATTTAGACTTCTGTCATATCTGAGGGAGTGGATTAGTGATAAATGCATAGAAACTAAGCAAATGAGAATCAAGATAATACATAGTGAAAGGAAAACATAACTTCTCTAGAAAAAAGGAAAAATAATCCTACCACACTATAAATTCAACTGTGAAGAATACATTGTTAAAATAAACACTGAAATTGATATTTCAGTGCTTTTTCTAGAGTAGGATGATAGGAGAGGGGATATTTTTCAGGTGGTAATACTACCAGTTCCTCACCTTCCATAGTAGGAAATGAATGGATAAGAACTAAACTGAAAAAATAAGAAACATTGATAGAGCCATGTTAAAGAAATACGAAGGTAAATAATAGATCAATTAAAAGAGATAAAAGTTGTTGCCTTTGAGGAATGAGAATCAGTGGTAGAGAAGAATGGAACAGGGTGCTGTTTTGCCTTATATGACATAAAACATTTTGACTTTTTGAGAGAGTACATATGTTACCTTAATGAAATTTGAAATTAAAGGCATTGTTATGAGTTAACGTATTTGATGAATTTTCTATTTTTCTGTTTCAACATTAATTTTTTAGGTTTATGAAGTACAAAAATAACTGATCTATACACTACAACACACAGAAACAATGAAAGATGTGCTTATAGAACATTAAAGAGAAGATTGAGTAGGTTGTGAGGCCAAAAGTAAATTCTAAAATGATGGAGTTGAACAGAGAAATATTGCAAAAAGAGAGGAATGACTGAAAATAAGGAAAGTGAAAAATGTTAAAACCAAATAAACAAGAGTCAGAAGGAAATCATCAATAGGTTATCTTTAATCAGCACAGAAGAACAAAATATAACATAATGTAATATGAATTTCTTATAGCCAGACAGTGGGGAGAAGGCTAAAGAATAAATGTCATAGTATTTTATTATTAGCTATTAAGAGATCCTAAAATGGCATGTATTAGATGAAGGTACTACTCAGTATAGTTTTTAAAACATGAAAATATTTGAAAATCTATTACCAGAAGATTGCACATAAAATTTCAGAATGTCTTTCATGTTTCTTTTCAAGCCATACAAATATCTAAAAACATGTTCATACCACAATGCAGTGTACGAATTCAATCATGGTTGAGTTTTGTGATTTTAAAAATTAGAGGAAAAAGAAATGGGAAAAATAAAATTAGCAAAAACAAACCCAAGAAAATAATTCTTTTCTCAAATAAGAATCACACCTTTAGAAATGTATGACATAACTAGAATATATGACAAATTCATGTCACTTTACAGAAGAAGAGAAGTTTTTCCTGACTGTTACATAAGGAAGAATCGAAAATTCCAAGAAAGGCAGAGAATTATGATGAAGGTGTTAGTAAGCAGTGAGATACAAGCCAAAATTTTTAGACCACTGATGTGCCCTACCTTTAGAATTCAAGGCAAGTTTTAGATCTCCCAGGAATTGGCATGGATTTGGGGGCCCGGGAGAGCACTCAAATGTTGTCCAGGACATAGAAATCAATGTTCCTGGACATAATTTTCAAGCCAGATAGCAAAAGCAAGTTGCTTATGTACCTTCTTCCTAGGGCCACACATTATATTTGAGACATTGGGTACTGAATAAGTAATGAGTTATCATTTATTGTGTACTGATTATGGACAAAGCACATGATTTAGGCTATTTAATAATTCAACAAATTTTATGGAATGACTTTGAAGTGCTAGGCACTGGGGCTGTAACATGAACCAAAAAAAATACTATGCTGATCTTCACAGATATATTGGGCTAGTAATGTACAGAATTAGACTTCACACAATGACAGGAAGAGATGGGGAAGTAAGGGCCAAACTGGGGAGGAAGGTGTCATGGTCAGGTTCCTGTGTCAACTTGGTCAGATGGTGGTACCTGTTTGTCTGGTTGGGCAAGTGCTGGTCTGTATGTTGCAATGAGGACATTTCATAGAATTAAATCATGATTACATTGGCTGTATCCACAGCTGATTGCATTTGTAATCAGCCAAGGGGAGTGTCTTCTGCAATGAGTGATGCTTAATCAAATCACTGGAAGGCTTTTAAGGATGATTCAGAAGAGACAGCTCTCTTCCTGCTTCAGCCAGCGAGCCTCTCCTGTGGAGTTCGTCAGACCCTTCCTCAGAGGTGTCAGCTTCAGAATCTGCCCTATGGATTTTGGGCTCTACATTCCCGTGGTTACGTGAGACACATGTAAATTTTATATCTACACATATTTCCTACTGATTCTGTTTCTCTAGAGAACCATACCTACACGGAAGGGTATCAGAGAAGAGTCACTGCTCAGCCCTCTGGATGTAGTCATTTGAAGGGAAAGGTCAGAACAGGTAAATCTGTGGAACTATCCAGCAGCAAGAATGGGACCATGGATAGGAGTGAGTGAAGAAGTCCATCAAGGGCTATTGTCTCTGCAACTGGTGTGGGCTTGAGGTCACTGTTGGTCAGCAGGACAGACAGAGAGAAAGAGCTAGAGGCAAAAGAGAAGAGCAAGACAAGCTTTAACCCCTAACACAAGTGCATCTGTCTCCACTGCATCTAATCATGAAATATAGAGAATAATGGATGAAACTTCATGTTCATATTCTAAATCTTGTGCAAATTTATTTTGCCAGGTTTTAAAAGAGAATTAAAAAGGAAATATAGCTGCTGCTTAGGCAAGTTGACACAATACAAAACCAGCCAAGTCCATGCCTTGTCAAATTAGCATCATACTCACCCATTTTATCTACATGTAACTTCCAATAGGAAAAGCTTGTTTCTCCCTAATGTGATGTAATTATTCCTCATACAATGAGAAATATCCTAACCTTCTCCTCAAAAGATGATATGAAGTCCCCTAAGTCACTTTATATATCTTTGAGGGAATATTCATTCATTTTCTAGCTGAGTAAAACTCTTTTAATGGGCTGAGATAAAAGTTTAACAACTATTTTTGGTTCATTGTTTAAAAAAATACATTTAACCACTACTAAAACATTATTGTATGAGAATGGGAGATGGGGAAATAAAGAACGAGGATTTTTTATACTACGAAATATGTACATATACATTCACATCAAATTAGAGAAGAAATACTCATAATTCCTGCAGTCCTCACTCCTGTGGCTGGTCACAGGGCTGTGGCCAGCATTTTTATAACTTCTTTCTCCCACCATGTGTTCCATAATTCCTTGCCCTTGGCATACAACTCAGTTCATCAAGGTTCCTTATGGGTGGGTGACCCAGACATTCACTCCTGAAGGGTCTGTGCCATTAGAAGTCCTGTCTGTATTGAGCTGCTGTAGCTGTTTTTTAACATTTACCACAGCATATGGAAATAGGACTTTCTAGAGTGCATACATGCTCTTCCTTCCCCCATGCTGTAGGAGCAACTCAATTTCCCCTTGATAACCAGGACCAATCTCTCCCACCAGGGACAACCATCACCTCCTTTGTCTTTTGGTTCACTGGAGTCCAAAGTGGCCAAGAGGCAGTTTCAGAATTCAGGTTAATGAAACCATGAATAAATGCAGAGCCCAACTCTGGACATTTCTCCTTCTGGTCAAAGCTCTTCAACATTAAGAAGGATTTTCCTTAACCACTGTCCTTGAGAACCATCCCTACCTGAGACTATAGTCCTGCACAAGTCCACTTTGGGGGGTGCCAGCATATCAGGCAGAACCATCTATGAATGGCCCCAAATAGTGTCCTCTTCAATCAGCTAGTCACATGGAGCTCCTTAGGTTGAAAGAAAAGAAGCAAGATATAGTGGGTCCTGGGGATCTTACCCATGTGACTGATTTGTAGCTTCAGGACACATTTGAGCCCAATTTCATCTGTACTACTTCTACTTGATGGTGGAGTGCTGCTGTGTACACCCAACCTGGTGGTTTGATGGGTCAGAAAACACCCAATTCATGATAGATAACTTAATTAGCTGGAGGCTTAAAAGAGAGTGGGTCAGAAGAGAACTCAGCAGCTCAGACCCAGAAGATTGGAGATGTAGAAAGGAATTGCCCCAGGGGAAGCCATTTGAACCCAGAAACCAGAAAGGAAGGCCAGCAGATGTCACGTTGTGCCTTCCTATATGACAGAGAAAGCCAGAGGAAAGCCAGCGGTCTTTCCTCTGAAATATAAATTTGTAACTAAATTAATCCCTTTTATTAAAAACAGTCCATTTCGGGTGTATAGCATTATGGTAGCTTTAGCAAACTAAAACAATAGACTTTTTTGCTTGTAATTTACTTTTGGGGTAAAGGGTTAGGTACCACCAGTTGTTGTGGCTCAGCTGCCTCTGTCATTTTGATAATCCATATGCTTTCTCTGCTTCATCAATTATTTCACCTTTGCATTCTCTGTGACCAAATTACCTATTGGGATTTCTCTTTCATTTTCTGTAGTGGCCCTTAACATTCCTGAGTGATTGGTGTGATGTCTGTAGTCAAATAAAATCTTCAAAACACTGAATAATCTTTAGCTATCAATGATGTCATGTGCTTCAGACTTAGTAGATGGAAAATATTCTCAAGAAATATTACATAATATCACAGAGGCAAGGGGCTGGGAGTTACAAACAAATGAAGGTATCTTTTCAGAGTATAGCTGGGTAAAGCATTAGGATGTGGAAATATACATCACATTTGTGGAATTAGGAAACCTTAAAAAATACAACTTCAGAGTGCATTTTGAGTGCTCACTCCACAAAAATAACTGATTTCTTTGACACTGGGCCTTCTGTCTCCATTGCTGTCTGTGTCTACTCTTATTCTTTATATCTTTTGTGTATATGACCATCTCTGAGCACTTTAGTATTTTCTCAGTGCTCAGCTGCTATTACCTAATGCTATTAAACATCAAAACCAGGCCACCCACTTTTTCCCTTTCTCTGCTCACCAAGCAACCAGTTTATTAGTTTTTCAAAATTTTTTGGGGTCCAGGCTTAATGTGTAGCCTTGACAGAAACATGTTTCATTGCTTTATTTGCTTTTAGGAACTAATCTCTGCCTCAATTGTTGTCCTTCATGGTGTGGATTCAGTGACTTCAACACCCATTCAGTATGCTGTGTAGTGGCTGCCCTACTTTCCTTCCCAAACCTGCCTCATTAGCTCAGAGCCAGTCACCTTTCCTGCACCAGTCTCCTATCTGATTCTTTTTCTCTAATTTCCTGTCCTCCTCACCTCTTCCAGACCTCAATCCATCCATTTCATAGCTCCTAGAGTGGAGCTTTCTAGTCGATCCATGTGAGCATGTAATTCCAAGATATGCCCTATGGAGGACACTCCATGTGCTACACTGTCGGTCCCAGTTTCTCAGCTGGGCACAGTGCGCAGCCCCTCAGTTGGACCCAGGTGCCACATCAGTGCTTCTCCTGTAGCTTGCTCCTGGGAAACATGATCTGCAGCCAGCCTACACAGCTCTGTGGGGCCACCAGAAGCTTTTGTGTCTTTGTGCTGCTATTTTCTCCTCAGCAAATATGTCCACTTTTGTGCATTGCACCAAGCAACCTGCTGCCCACTCAGGTCTTGATGTTCCTCAAGGCCTTTCCAGAGTGGGATGTTTCACAAATAGGCAGACAGAGATTGACAGCTCATTGTTTTATATCTAAAGTAATCTCCAAAAGCGTGCAGCCCAAATTGGTTCCCAAACACAGAACTGATCTCCCAGTGTTCTAAATCTGTCTTCAGTGCTGGCAAAATCATTGATTGATTTCTTAAATTCAGTTATTTCACCTTTCAATTTTATAGTTACTAGTGCTCTGATGAAGTTCATATTTCTGACTTATAATTTCTTGGATATAGAGACACAGTTAAGGTTTTTGTGATATCTTCATTAAAGTGGATCTCTCTGAGTCTGTTTATATTGTACTTCAGTTTTTATCTCATCACAGTGCCTTGTTCTGTTCTTTTTCTTGTTATTTTTTTACTGAGTGCCAAAAAATCTGGCTTAAAAAAAATTAGAAGTTGAAGCCTAGGAAGATGTTATCTTGCTGAAGAAAAGACTGGAGTTTATTTGTGGTAGGTGATTACGGACACTAGCAGTCTTAGAGCATCTTAATTGAGTCAGCGATTGAGATCATTCCCAAAAGCTCAATCCCTACGACAGCCAAAGTATTCCCTGGCCACCATGACTCCTAGTGTTTAGCTTTTCAAGTCCTCAAAAAGCCAGGGTTTTACTAGGCAACATCCTGAGTAGCAGACCCTCAAAGCACGTGTTCATGAAGAAACGGTACTGAATTTGCTTGTATGTATGCAGTCTCCTCTGGAATTCATCAGTAAACCTAGAGAAAAGTACCCCAAATTCTAGGCAGAAATTACTCCTGGGTTTCCTTCCCCTGCTATATTTTGGCTTCATGAAGCTTGGTGCTATTTTTACCCTCTTATTTCATATTTCATGATTCTTGATCTCAAGGGGAGATCAGGGAATTCAGACCCACTGTTTCATAGCCTGAAGCAAACTCTCCCTGAATTTCCCTCAAGATCCAGATTTCATGTTATTCCTTCCCAAGCCCATGACCAGGGTTGCTTTGTCCTCACTAGTACTTTATATGCCTGTGAGCTCCTTTAGGGCAGGGTCTGTGCCTAGGCCCCTCAGTATCCTCATGACTATATTGCAACCACCACCTTGTAGCCCCTGCAGAGAACATTCGTGTGATTATTGACTGAGTAGCCAGAAGCAAATGCATAAGCCTTTATTTCTCTCTTGGGCATTTATGTCCCTGATTCCTGAAGTTTTTATTTTGCTCCTGACCACAGAAAATCACATATTGAGTTGAATGCCTTTTGAATCATGAATAAATACAAAAGCAAGAGCAGATAAATCTTCTTAGACAATTGCTCTTAGCTGCATTCAGTACCAATGAATGCAGTCTTGTTAAAGTAGATTGATGGCAGCACTCACACATCTAAGCTGTGTACATTCCAGGGGTCAGTTGCACAGTTTTACAGTCACTATGTCCTGGAGAGGTCTCTCTTTGTCTGACTCTCTATCATGGTCCATGACCCTGGCATGAGAAACAGGTCTTCCTGTAGGAGATTGCAAAGGAGATCCATATCCACCTTTACCTGGACCACGACCTCTGCCTCCACCTCCAGCTCAACCTCCACCTCCACCTCCACCTCTACCTCTTCCATTTGGTATTAAGACCTGAACAGTAGGAATTGACTAGTAAAGGATATCCACTTTTCCCTCATCTATTCCTGTAGAAAATGTTAAGAGTTGCCGGGGCAAGGCTTTGCAACGCAAACGGAAAACTGGCTGAGGACCTGGTAGCCTTCATCATGTTTCTTAGAACAGATGATGGGCTGCATCATGTCCCCACACTGAGAAGGTATGTCTCTTGAAGACAGAGAAAGAGGTTGTTTTTAGAAATCCAGAAATACCAGCTCTGATGTGTTGTTAAACATCAACACATGCTAGGCTGTGTTATGGACAAGACTGACTCTGGGCCAGTCCACTCAGGACTGCTGTATGGATGTTCAGATGACACATAGTGACTGTGAATAATCTTAATCAAAATTCTTTTGTTGCTATCAAGACCTCAACTGATAACTGAAATAAGAATTACTTGTTTCCTGTGGAATACAGAAGGTTCTGAAACTGTATGAAAAATAAGGCCCTAGAAGTTTGGAGAATTTAATTTTGTCCTGACAAGTATAGTAACTGCTCAAGTTTATTGTATGACAGTGATCTAAAGGTAAAGATAAAATCTAGTTCAGAGGGGCGGACAGTTTGGAATTCAAGGCCCCTCCTGAGCTGCCTCCTGAGCTGCCACAGCTGACCTCTCTCTCTTCCTCTCCTCCACTTTGTTATCAAAAAATAAAAGGGAATAATGTTGGCTTTATGAAGTCATCATGAGGATGAAGACAGAAGAGATAAAGTACATAAAATATCTCACAAAATCCTTGGTACATGGTCACCTTTCTCAGTTTAAGTGAAAGTGTACACCAAAGGTCATTAAAAGATGTTCATTAAATTAAATAAGTTACACTAGGGATTCACCACCACTGTTTGAAAAGATAAGGCAGAGGCAATTTAAAATTATCCCAAAGCAGAAAAAGGAGAATTTTGGGAATGTGTGCACAGCTGGATTCAGAGCTCTGTATCTGAGATCTAAAGATGTTTGCTTTTATTCTATATAGACAGAGTAATGTGGGCACACACTAAAATAATCATCCCTGTCCCAAGAAATATTATAGGAGACAAAACCTATATAGGAAACAATGAGATCAAATTGAAATAAAAAACCTTTTTGCCTTGCAGGACAATCAGTCTGGGAAGAGGACCTTCACTGGTGGTCAGAAGCTGGACTACTGTAATTTCATGGAATGAGGAGTCTGACTCTATTTTCTGATCTTCTACATCACAACTTTTAATCCTCACCCATCTCTCCACCTTTTAGTTCCACATCTGTACAACCTGGTGAGAACTCTGGATGTGGCCTCCTTGGAAACGAGCAACCCTGCCCACAGGTGGGATCCCAGCCCCACCCTCACCCACAATAAAAACTCAAGCAGCCTCCTTTCTGGCTCTAGGCCATCTGAGACCTCCTTGAAAGTACTGTCTCTCTCTCTCTCTCTCCCCAGACTTTAGTGATATAAATAAACATTTTAATACCCTCCTGGAGTGTGTGGCATCATCAAGGTCAACATCTGAAACAAACTTTGGGTGAAACCCAAACCTCCTGCCCTTACAGGATGACTGTGCAATACTCAGAGACAAAGGAAATTCTAACACTTGTTAAAATATTAGACAATATATTATTTACATGAGTTTGAGTTGCCTGTATTTCAATATCCTGCCATTGCCTCCATCCCTACTACTAAAAAGGGTTTCCTTTTACCCTATAATAGAAGATTTTTGTAAAACATATAAACACTATTTAATTGAGAATTGTGTTTAAAATAGGAAACATGTTTCTCTCCGAATAGACTCATTCAAAGAAACTTGGAAGAAACAAATATTGGTCACTGTCATATGAGGATACAGATAAGTAAGGAACCCCATAAATGTGGATTAGAAGGACAACAGCTCCTCCAACATGAAGCACTATATTAGTTAGGGTTCTCTAGAGAAACAGAATCAACAGGAAATATTCGTAAATATAAAATTTATAAAAGTGTCTCTGTAACCGTGGGAATATAGAGTCCAAAATCTTTAGGGCAGGTGTGAAGCTGATGATTCCCGTGGAGGGTCTAGACGAACTCCAGAGAAGAGGCTCACTGGCCAAAGCAGGAAGAGAGCCTGTCTCTTCTGAATCCTTCTTACAAGGCTTCCCGTGATTAGATTAAGCATCACTCATTGCAGAAGACACTCCCCTTGGCTAATTACAAATGGAATCAGCTGTGGATGCAGTCATATGATCATGATTCAATTCTATGAAATGTCCTCATAGCAACAGACAGGCCAGCACTTGCCCAACCAGACAAACAGGTACCACCACTTGGCCAAGTTGACACATGAACCTGACCATGACAAGCACTGCCAAGGCAATGGCGGTGCAACCCAGTCTCTGACCTAGAGGAAATGACTCTGGCTGAAGTTGTCAAAGATGTTTGTAATCCAGCAAGTTGGAGTGCAGAGCATTTTGCCTTCCACAAAAGAAAGAAAAAGCATATTTCTGGTCCATGTTTCAAGTAAATGATTACTGGGCCTGGTGCTAAAAAGACCCCTTTATACAAGATGGGGAACATGACTTTAGAAGCTTTATTTTATGGATGTGTTTTAGTCCATAAATAATAAATATTATTATTTATTTCAACGTCAAAATGGTCCCAGATATGCCCAACAGGATCCCTTTCAAGGTAGCACCTTGCTTTTTAGACATGTTCTTGCTTTATGGTTAAGAATATGTTCAGGGAGGGTGGCCGAGATGGCGGCTTAGCAAGGTGCGCGTTTTAGTTCGTCCTCCAGAACAACTACTAGATAACCAGAAACAATACAGAATAGCTCCCGGAACCACGATAGTGACCGAACACACAGCGCGCCCAGAACTGGAGCAGCTTAGACCGACGGCAACTCGCCGGATCTGTGAGTTCCCCAAAGCCGCGGCGGCCGGCGGCCGGCGCCCCTCCCCCATAGGCGGCTTCGCAGAGAGAAAGGAAACAGTAGCAGGGACTGAGTCCAACCAAGCACCAATTGCGGCATTAATAAACAAATTCTGATTACGAAAAATAGGCCCCCAGCTCACGCGAAACCGGGCAAGTCAGAAGTCGCTTATTGGGCTAACCGAAAAAGAGGAAAGGGGACAAAATGGGGGTTTTCGCGGAGGTTTCTACGGAGACTTGGCAGCCTCTGGATTCAGCGGCGGGACTTCTCAGGCTGCAACTGCCCCACACACAGGCAGAAACAGACTGCTCTCAGGGCTGTCTCCCACCTATGCCTTCCCCAGGGGAGGGGTGAAGCCCAACTTAGGTGGAATCCCTCTCTCAAGGAACTCAGACCCCAGGGCTTGGCAAATTGAAGCCATTAAAACCAGCCTACAACCTCTCCTCTGTCTCAACCATGCCCCCAGCAGGGAGAGCCTTCCAAAATTAAAGGAGACACGACATCTTTTGCTGGTGGGACCCGCAGGCAGACAAGCGCCACCTACTGGGCAGGATAAGAAAAACAAAGCCCAGAGACTTCACAGGAAAGTCTTTCAACCTGCTGGGTCTCACCCTCAGGGAAAACTGATGCAGGTGACTCCTTCCCCCTGGTAGGAGGCCAGCTTAGTCCGGGAAAATCCGGCTGGTGCCAGTAATACCTATGTAGACCCTCCTAAGGGTGGGGAGGGAAAAGGCACCTTGCAAACACGACAAGAAACAAGAAAACAAGAACTGAAAAATTACCCTCTGTTAAACAAAACTTAAGCTAGAGGCCCAGAAAAAGCTGAACTGAAGGTCAAAGAACAGATAGACAACAAACTCATCTAGCAACAAAACCCTAGGTAAGATAA
>PVIY010034821.1:0-26823 GCA_004026745.1 Myrmecophaga tridactyla
AGAAGGTTTTCTCAATCCCTTGATGTAGTCCCAGTTTTTATCCTCTGGTGTCATACATAACCCTAGCCTTCCTCTTTCAATCATACTCACACTAAACTTTGCTCATTAAATTTAAAATGTTGTGCTGCCATCACACTATATTGTGCTATTAATTTCTGAATCTTTACAATCAATCTTGTTAAACATTAAATACTCCTTCCACTCAAATGTCCAATCTCTACCCTCCTTCTATCCCTTGATAACCTATGTTCTCAACTTTAACTCTCAGATCTTTTTTAGCTCATTATAGCTATTTCACTTTAGTGAGCCAATAAAGGTCTTGTCCTTTGGTTTCTGGCTTATTTTTCTCAACACAGTGTCTGCAAGCTTCATCTACATTGTGGCATGTATCAAGACTTTATTCCATCTTACAGCTGCTTAATAGTCCATTAAATGTATATATTACAGTTTGTTTATCCACTTGTCTGTTGATGGACATTTGAGCTGTTTCCATCTATTAACAATCATGAATAATGATACTATAAACATCCATGATCGTATTTGTGTCCCTGCTTTCAGTTCCTCTGAGTATATACCTTATAGCTTCCAGAGGAACTGCCAAACTGCCTTCCAAAGTTTCTGCACCATTGTACATTCCCTCCAACACTGAATAAGTGTACCTATTTATCTATATCCTTTCCAGCACTTGTCATTTTGTTTTTTTTTTTTTGTTTTTTGTTTTTTCATAATGGTCATTCTAGTGGGTGTCAGATGATATCTTGTGGTTTTGACTTAAGTCTCAAAGCCCAAACTTCAAGAAGTTTTTTTTTTTTTTATTTCTTCCTAAGAGTATTCATTACTTGTGTATAGAAATACTACTGGGTTTTGTGAGATGATCTTGTATCTTGCCACTTTGCTGTGCTCATTTACTAGCTCTAGTAGCTTTGCTTTAGATTTTTCAGGATTTTCTATATAGAATCATGTAATTTGCAAACAGTGAAAGTTTCACTTCCTCCTTTCTAATTTGGATTCCTTTTAATTCTTTCTGTTGCCTGATTGCCCTGACTAGAACTTCCAGTACAATGTTGCATAATGATGGTGACAATGGTCATCCTTGTCTTGTTCCTGATCTTAGAGGGAAAGCTTTCAATCCTTCCCCATTATGATGTGAACTGTGGGTCTTTTATATTCTCTTTATGTTCCTATATTCTGAGAATGTTTACTTCTATTCCTATCTTTTGAAGTACTTTCATCAAGAAAAGATGCTATATTTTGTCAAATGCCTTTTCTGCATCAATTGAGATGATCAAGTGAAAAACCTTTGATTTATTGTTATGGTATCTTATATTAATTAATTTTCTCATGGTGAACCACTCTTGATATCTGCAATAGAATCAACTTGGTCATGGTGTATAATTATTTTAATGTGTTTCTGGATTCGATTTGCAGTATTTTGTTGAAGAATTTTGCATGTATGTTCACCAAAGAGATTGGTCTGAAATTTTATTTTCTTGTAGTATTCCCACCAGTGCATCTGGTTTTGGTATTAGGGTGATGTTGGCTACATAGAACGAGCTTTCTCTCATCTTCAATTTTTTGAAGAGTTTGAGCAGGATTGGTACTAATTCTTTCTGGAATGCTTGGTAGAATTCCCATGTGAAACCATTTGGTCCTGAACTTTTCTTTTTGGGGAAGTTTTTGATAGCTGATTCATCTCTTTACTTGTGATTTTTTTTTTTTGAGGTCTTCTTTTCTTCTCAAGTTGATTGATTGTTCATGCTTTTCTAGGAACTTATCTATTTTGTCTAAGTTGTCTAGTTTGTCAGCAAATATTTGCTCATAGTTTACTCTCACTATCTCCTTTATTTTGTGGGATTATTAGTTATGTTTCCCCTTCCATTTTTTATTTTATTTGCATCCTCTCTTTTTTTCTTGTCAGCCTAAGTGTCATTGATTTTATTGATTTTCTCAAAGAACTAACTTCTGATTTTGTTGAGTCTCTCAATTGTTTTCATGTTCTCAGTTTCATTCATTTTTGCTCATATCTTTGTTATTTCTTTCCTTCTGTTTGTTTTGGGGTCATTTGCTCTTCTTTTTCTAGTTTCTCCAGTTGAGCAGTTAAGTCTTTGAGTTTTTCTCTTTCCTTTTTCTAATATAGGTATTTAGAGCAATAATTTCCATCTCAGCACTGCTTTTGCTGTGTCCCATAAGTTTTTTTATGTGTGGTGCATTCCATAAGTTGTGATATGTTGTGTTCTTATTTTCATTTGCCTTGAGATATTTACTGATTTCTCTTGTAATTTCTTCCTTGACCCACTAGTTGTTTAAAAGTGCATGGTTCAGCATCCATATATTTGGGAATTTTCCAGACTTCAACCTGTCATTGATTTCCAACTTCATTCCATTATGATCTGAGAAAGAACTTTGTATAATTTAAACCTTTGAAATTTATTGAGATCTGCTTTGTGACCCAATATGTGGTCTATCCTGGAGAATGGCCTAAGAACATTTGAGAATAATGTACATCCTGCTGTTGTAGTGTGCAATGCTCTGTAGATATCTTTTAAGTCTACTTTACTGACAAAATTATTTAAGATCTCTGTTTATTTTCTAATCCTCTGTCTAGATATTCTGTTCATTGATGACAATGGTGTATTGAAGACTCCAACTTTTATTGTAGAAGGTGTCTACTTCTCCATTCATTTTTGTCAATGCTTCACTCATGTATTTTGGGGTACTTTTGTTCAGTGCATAAATAGTTATGAATGTTATTTCTTCTTGATGAATTTAAGTCTTCAATACACCACTGTTATCAATGAATACAGTTTCCTTCTTAGTATATATCAATTGTTTTACATAGCTACCTCTGCTCTTTTCTGGTTGTTGTTTGTGTGGAATATCTTTTTCAAACTTTCAGTTTCAACCTATTTTTGTTATTGGGTCTTAAATGAGTCTCTCACAGACAACATACAGATGGCTGCTGTTTTTTAATCCATTCTGCCAGTCTATGTCTTTTGATTGGGAAGTTAATTCATTAACGTTTAATGGTGTTACTGTAAAGGCAGTACTTTTTTCAACCATTTTGTCTTCATTTCTAAACTCCTTCCCAAACTTCTCTTTCTTTTCTTTTCCAATCTTCTATAGCACCCCCTTTAGTGTTTCTCATAGAGCAGGTCTCCTTTTTACAAACTCTTTCAGTGTCTATTTATCTGTAAATATTTTAAACTCTACCTTATTTTAGAAGGACAATTTTGGCAGATATAGAATTCTTGGTTGGTAGTTTTTTTTTTTTTTTCTTTTTAATAGGCTGCTAAAAAAAAAAGGCAAAAAAAGGGGGGAAAAATATGTTCCCAAAGCTAGTCCCCAGCCCTATGATTTTGCCAATCAAGAGTCAGTATTGGTACTCAGCTCTGTGTGCCCCTCTTCTTGGTGCACAGTCCTTTTCCAGTATTCTGAGCTCAGCTAACTCCAGAAACCTGTGTTTTTTTGTTTTGTTTTGTTTTGTTTTTCTGCTCTGTCCTGCTGCTTCCCTACTGGAGTCAGGGAAAATATAGTTTTCTTGTTTTATTTCTTCCTTACATTGTAGATTTCTGTGTGTTAGTAGCTGATGTTCAACAGCCCTAATTTATTAATCAAATCCACAGTTGGAGCTAGGTTGAAATTGCCCTCCTTTGCTCCTAGTAGAAAGGGCTTTTGCTCCCCTGTGGGGAGAGACTCCAAGACAGATTGCATTGCAAGTATGGCAGGGCATCAGCCTCCACAGTACGGAAGAATTTATTTACATTCTGTACTGTTGTCTTGGCTCTTCCACACATCCCAGACTGGTGTACAGTGTGCATCTGGTCATGGAAGTCCTCCCAAAATTCTACGCTAACTTTTAAATGGCAAAGATTTCCAAGGTCAAGAAAAAAGATTTCCAATGGCACCAAAAAGACAACATGAAACAAAACACTTCCTTGACCTTCATCATGCCAGTTTTTGGTCCTCAGAGGCAAACATTTTAACCACTTTAGTTTAGGGATTCTTTTTCTTCCTCCTCCTTGCAAGGTACATTATATTTCATATTATCTTCACTGACATTTAATTTGGAGCACTGTGTTATTGATTTCTTCCTCAGCCCCACATATGTCAACCCATGGACCAGTACAGTAATGTCCCAAGACGCTATTTGATTCAGGTTTCCAGAAGGACCACAAGTTTTTCCTTATGTCAAAGAAGAAATCAGTCATTTAAATGTTTCCACCATTTGCTAATATGACTAGATACATAAGATTGATAAGTCATGAGGAGTTCTTATTAACAAATGCCTTAAACTTGAATAAATGTGTACGTATCATTGAAAACAATTGTGTCTAGAAATTCTTATCCTGGTGTTAGAAAATATGGAATCTATGGTTTTGAGATTGGGTAGAATTCAAAATACATTACAGTAGATTAAAACTGCTTTCTGCTATCATGTTTTATATTTCATTTAAGCATGTTTTTTATTTTTCTAGATAATCCAACTCTTGTAAGAAAATACTGATTGCTACGAAATTATAAAGAGGAATTAAGAGATTTAATAGCACGCATATCTCTGAGTTAGTCCATTTCTCATGTATGCATTATTTTTTCTCACTTCTGCAAATCCCCATGACTTAGAAACAAAGATTCTGAATTGGAAAAAACTCCATGCCAGTAACACCAGTGCACATTAAGCCAGAATATTACCACAAATCCTATTACATAGAACACATATTTATCTTAGATTCCTTAAGTTTAGATGTTACAAAATTATTTTTTCCACCATAAAGGCATTTTGAGACTGGCATTGCTTCCTTTATCCTCCCTTCAACCTCAAAACTACTTTACATACAATCAAGCCAGTCTGTTCACATTTCCCCTCTTAATTCTCTAGTAGCAGTAATAAACCATTTTCCAAGTCTGGATGCTATTCCAAATCTTGGAAGTTATAGGCTAATGTTAGAAAAGGTTTATCAGTAGATGTCAAAAATGAAATATATAGTGGGTCATGGTGTCTCAGCAGACAGAGTTCTCACCTGCCATGCTGGAGACCTGGGTTCAATTCCTGCTGCCCATGCAAAAAAACAAACAAACAAAAGAAATGTGATTAAAAGGGGAAATGCTAAATTGCGTGTACTGTAACACTAACATTTTTTTTAAATCCGTGGAATTGCACTGCACAAAAAATGAACTCTAAGTTAAACCATGGACTACAGTTAATAATAGAATTATGAAAATGTGCTATTTTAACAAGTGTTCTAGATGAATAGAAGTTGTTAATACTATGGTGGGATATGGGAATCATGTATTTTATGCATGAATGTTCTATAAACCCACAATTTTTCTAATTAAATAAATGAACAGCAATTGTTCAAGTGAAAGGGAATTTTATGAGAATCAGTAGCAGCAGAACAAGTTGGGCATCAAGATGTAAAAATTTAGAGACAGGAACAAAAGATAGATGGTTTGTTCTAGGAAACACAAAAGAAATGCACCATGGAACCCTCTGTTAGATAAATGTTAATCACTTTGAAGTGACTCTTTTCTAGTCCAGTGGTATTCACACTATAAAAATACAGGTTTAAACAATAAAATCAATCTTTTTTTACTCATAAACTAGTAAAGCCAGAAAAATATAGGAGGTTTCATGCTTCCTAATTTTTGCCTCATTTAAAATCTAATCATACCAACAGAAATATAAAATTACCATTAAACAAATACCACCGTGTCATTTGTAGGAGACACCATTCAATGAAAACTCAAATTAATAATTAAAAATTCCAGAAGAAACACAGAATTCACATTTTCTCAAAACATGTCTTTCATGATACATATCAATTACAAAGAGAAATGCAGCAACTTTCAGTAGAGAAGTCCAGCAGACACTAACTTAACCAAGTGATGAAGTTTAACATCACCTGTAATAAGTCAAATAGACTTATGTATTCCTGATATATGATATACTGAAAACATATTACTTCAGTGCCATTCTCGCCAAAAATGTATGACCTCAACGTATTGTGAGAAAATCAGATAAATCCATTGTCTAGAAAATAACTGAACAGTACTCTTCAAAAATGTCAAAGTAATGTAAGACAATGATTGTCATAAAATAGAAAAGAAAAAGTAGACATAGCAACTAAATGCGATGTCTGATTCTGCACTTGGACTTGGAACTGAAAAGGACACTAATAGAAAAAAACACAATAAAATAGGAATTAAGAGGTATAGTTTAGTTAACTGAATTCAATTGTACAAATATTAATTTATATATTTTAATAATTTTCATAACATCATTTGTACTTAGCCTTATGGCATGCTCAGTGAATGGTATATGGAAACTTTCATTTTTACAACTTTACTGAAATATTAAATTTATTTCAAAATAAAGAGTTAAAATTCATATCCTAGATATTCATAAATAGGGAGTTATGACATTCAAATGAGCATTTTAGTATATTTTTCTATAAAGACTTATCATGCATTCAAGAAAGTACAAAATAGATAAATTTATAATTCAGTACATTGATCACAAAGTGACACACCCACACAGTAACTCAGATCAAGATAAAGAATATTCTTGGCACCCTGGAAGTACGCTTCATGTCTCTTCCCAATAAAAATTTCATCTCTCCTATCCGAAGTAATCATTGTCAGTCTTCAAATACCATAAAATATTTTTGGTTTTGAACTTTATAAAACAGAAAGTAAAACAATATGCAGTCTATCCAGCAATGAATGAGAATTTCCTTTTCTCTACATCCTCATCAAAACTTGGTTTGGTAAGTCTTTGTAATTTAACCATTCTGGTATGCACCTAGGAAGTAAGAAGAGTTTCTGTGTAACTCACAAGTAATTTCTTCTATTATTTCTGACAATTAATGAATGGATAGTGATGCATTATTATTAATGGAAGGCCACATTTTATTTATTTATTTGTTTGTTTGTTTATCTATTTATTGCTGTTTCCCTGATGTCCTTTTTTATTCCGAAATCCCATCCAGCTTACCATGTCACATTGAGTAGTCATGTCTCCTTGGGGCATTCTTAATTGTGACAGTTTCCAAAACTTTCCTTTTTAATGATGACTTGCATAATTTTGAAGAGTACTGGTCTGCCATTTTGTAGAATGCCCCTCAACTGGGGTTTGTCTATATTTTCCTCTTGATTAGACTGGGGTAATGTGTTTTGAGGAGGTAGACCACAGAGGTGAAATGCCATTCACCTCATGTCATGTCAAAAGTGAAAATTATCAATATTTATTCAGTTGATGTTAACCTAGATCATTTGACTGGAGGTGGTTTTAAAATGTTTTTAATATGTAAATTATACTTATGTCCTGCATTTCAATAATGCCCTCTTTGCAAGGAAGTCACAATACATAGTATACATTTAAAGAGTGAGGAATTAGGCTCCACAACCTTGATGAAGCAATATCATTATAAATTATTTGCAATTCTTATGCATGGGAGATTTGCCCATTCTTCCTCATTTATTTGTATTATTATAGACTCATATGTATTTATTGTAAACTTTAGGTACAATCCCACACTTCTTCATCTATTCTGTTGCTCAAATATTTCCAACTTTAGCCATGGGAACCTTTTCATTTAGCTCCTGTAACTCTTTGACATGCATCCCTTTATTGTGAGGATTTTTGTTTGTTCATTTTGTTTTGTTTTATAGCAATTTCTTACTTTCTGGGATGATGACATGCTCAGGATATATCTTGAATATGTTCTGCTTCAGTACTAGAGTCAGCCATTTCTCCAAAGAGCCTTGATTTCTTTCACTGAACAGCAGTACTAGAATCTAAATTCTCAATGTTGGGTGTCATGGTCAGGTTCATATGTCATCTTGGCCAGGTGGTAGTGCCTGATTGTCTGGTTGGGCAACCGCTGGTCTATCTGTTCCTATGAGGACATTTCATGGACTTAAATCATGATCTCATTGGCGTGATTAGCCATCAGCTAAGGGGAGTGTCTCCTGCAATGATGACATTTAATCTAATCACCAAAAGGAGGACTTTTAAGTCTCTTAAGGAGGACTCAGAAGACACAACCACTCTGCTTCAGCTAGTCAACCTCTCCTGAGAGTTCACTGAGGACCATCGCCGAGCTGCCACCTTGTGGCCTGCCTTGCAGACCTTGGACTCTACATCCCCACAGTTACTTGAGACACTTTCATACATTTTATATTTACAGATTTCTCCTGCTGATTCTGTTTCTCTAAAGAACCCTAGCTAGTATGCTGGATATGCTTGTTGCTAAAAAAATAGTCATTCCTTCTAGACACTCTTAGCTCATGGTGCCAGAAGATATACTAATCCATGTCTATACACATAGATACGAATATTTATGTATGTAACATATTAAGCTATACACGAGTTCACAGAACTCTAAATCTAATACAATGCCACATGGTTCATTCTAGCCTCCTCTCTTGCTTGACCTTCCATGCCAAAAGTGATAAACCTGGTACCCACCGCCTCCCATATATTTTAATTAGCTGTTACCTTTGAGCCTGCAAGTATGGTGGTTTCGATTCAGTGAGTACATTCCATATATTTGTAATAAATTTAGATTATTCTGTAACGTTCTACATTTCACACTCAGAATTCCTTAAGTTCCTAAACATTTTTCACATTTGCAAATATTAAAGTCTTTATTTTATATTCTGTACCATACAATTGGTTTTGCCAAATCTTAATATCTTATATTGACCATTATAAAATTATAAAAAATAGTTTCATCTCCCTAAAACTTCCCTTGCGTGTCACTTGCTGAGCACCCCACCCCCACCCACTGACTCCCTGGCAATTATTGATCTGTTTACCATCTTTATAATTTGGATTTTCTAGAATAGAAAATAGGTGTATGTTTTTCAGACTGGCTTCTTTCCCACAGTAGTGTGTATTTAAGATTTAACCATGTTTTTTCCTGATTCAGTAGCTCATTTCTTTTTATTGCTATATAATATGCTATTGTATGGCCATACCATAGGTTGTTTACATATTCACCTACTGGAAGACATATTGATTGTTTCCATTTTTTTGTCATTATGAATAAATCTGTTATTGCCTTGCATGTGTTTATGCAAATATAATTTTTCAAATCAATTAGTTACATACTAGGAGCAAGATTACTAAATCATATGATAGGTTATATTTAGTTCTGTAAGAAAATATGAACTATTTTCTAAAGTATTTGTATCATTTTGTATTTCTACCATCAGTGAGTAGAGTTCCCATATTTCTCCATTCTCCCTAACAGTTGCTAATGTTAGTGCTTTATTTTTATATATTTTATATGTTAACTATTCTTATGGTTGTCTATTGATATCTCATTGTTGTTTTCATTTGAAAATCTCTAAAGAAAAACAATGTTGAGCATCTTTTTATATGCTTATTTGCCATTAGTATATTTTCTGAAGTTAGATGACTGTTGACATCTTTATCCCTTTTTTATAATATCTTTGATTGATAGCTACAAAAGAGATTGCTGGGTGGGCAATGATGACTTAGTGGCAAGTTCTCGTCTGCCATGTCGGAGACCTGGGTTCGATTCTTGGTGCCTGCTTAGGTGAAAGAAAACAAAAAGGAAAAAATAGGTTGCTGGGATTTTCACTTGGATTGTGATAAATCTATGGGTATAATGGGGAAGGACTGATACATTAAAAATCTAGAATTTCCCAATCCATGGACATGGACTGGGTCTTCATTTATTTACATCTTCTTTGATCTTTTTTCATTAGCGTTCTATACTTTTACATATGTAGGTGCTGTTCATATTTTGTTAGCTTTGTTTCATTTTCAGGTGTTATTATAAATGATGTATTTACATTTCAACTTCCAAGTGTTCATTATTGTTATATAGGAAAAGAATTTACCTGTGTATTTTGAATTTGTGTCCTGTGACCTTGCTATACTCACTGATTACTTCCATTTTTTTGGTTGACTCTTTGGAATTTTCTACATAGAAAATCATATTATCAGAAAACACAGGCAGTTTTATTGCTCCCCTTCCAATCTGTATATATTTTATTTCTATTTCTTGATTTATTGCACTAGGTAAGTCTTCCAATGCAACGGTAATTTAGAGTGGTAAATTTTCTTGCATTTAGAATGCAAGAAAAGACAGCCTTGCATTCATCACATCTTAGGAGGAAAGTGCCCATTTTCAAACCATTAAGTATGATTTAAGCTGTAGATTTTTTTTTGTACATATTTCCTGGCAAATTGATGAAGGTCTGCTCCATTCCTAATTTTCTGAGGGATTTTTATAATGAATGGACTGATGATAATTTTCAGCACATTTTTTATTGTATAATTTTTCTTTTTGATGTGGGGGATTATACTGATTTCATTTTTGAATACTGATTTAATTTTTATTGTTGAGCTAGTGCACTGGTTTGAAACTGTTATGTGCCCCAGAAAAAGCATGTTCTTTTAATTCAATATGGTGGGTTCAGGCTTACTGCGGATAAGACCTTTTGATGAGGTTATTCCCATGGAAATATGGCCTCACCCATTCAAGGTGTTCTTAATGAGTTTACTGGGGTCCTTAAAAGAGAAGACACAAAGAGCAGATGACTAGAAACAGCCATTTGCAGATGCTTGGAGAGCTGGCATAGAAAGCCACTGGAATCAGAAGCTGAAAGCAACACAGTCCTGGAGCAAAGGAGCAGGAGAGGCCAGACAGGTGCCTTCCCAGATGAAAGAGAAACCCTGGATATAACCAGCCTTTCTTGAGTAAGAGTAGCCTCTTGTTGATACCTTAATTTGCACACTTTCGTGGCCTTGGAATTGTAAATTTGTAACTTAAAAAAACCCCTTTGAAAAAGCCAGTCCATTTCTGGTATATTGTGTTCTAGCTGCTTTAGTGAACTGAAACAACCAGCCCTTTGTATCTGAAATTAATCTAGTGTTCTTGGCCTATTTAAATGTTTATATGTTGTAGGAATTGATTTGCTACTATTTGTTTGAGGAATATTGCTGCTGTTTTTATGAGAGATACTAGTCTTCTACAGTTTTCCTTTTATCTTACGTCTTTATATGGTTTTGATATTAGGGTAATGCTGGCTGAATAGAATGGATTAGAAGTACTCCCTGTGTTTTTACTGTATGAAAGAGATTGTAGTGAATTGGTATCATTTCTTCTTTTAGTGTTTCTTTAAAGAGTGAAACTTTCTGGGCCTGGTGCTTTCTGGTTTGCAAGGTTATTAATTATTTATTCAAGTTGTTAGTAAATATAGGGCTTTTCAGGTTTTCTTTTTCTGTGAGTTTTGGTAGTTTGCTTTTTGCAAGGACTTGACATGCCTATTGTAAATATAGTCTGTGGGCTTCGTGAGGCTCATAATGTTCCTTTATCTTTTTAATGTCCATGTGATCCATAGTGAGGACTCATCTTTCCCTTCTGCCATTGGTAATCTCCGTCTTCTCTCATTTTGTATTGATTAACCAGGGTAAAGGTTTATCAATTTGAGTGTTCATTTCAAAGAATCAGCTTTTTTTGTTTCATTTAATTTTCTCTTGTGTTTTCCTGTTTTCAATTTCATTGATTTCCACCACAATTTTAATTATATGTTATCTTCTGATTATTTTAGGCTTAAATTGCTCTCCTTTCTCTCTTTTCCTGAGATGGTAGTTTGGGCTATTGATTTTTAGATTGTTTTTATTTTCTAAAATGCATTTTGTTGCTATAATCTTCTCTTTGAGCACTTCTTTTATTGAGTCCCACAAGATTAAAAAAATTTCATTTTCATTTAATCTAAAATATTTTCTAATTTCTCCTGAAAATTATTCTTCGACTTACATGTCATTTAGCATATGTAATTTAATTTCAAGATGTTTGGGGAATTACCAGCTAGCTTTTTGTTATTGATTTTTAGTTCAATTCCATTGTGGTGAGAGAATATATTTTGTGTGATTTCTACTCTTTTAATTTTGTTGAGGTATGATTTGGGGGCAAAAATATGACCTATCTTGTTAAATGTTCCACATAAGTTCAGGAGGAATGTGTATTTTGCTCTACTTTGAAGAAATATTCTAAATGTTAATTAGATAGTACAAGGTGATTGAGAGTGTTGTTCAAATCAACTACAGCCTATTTGGTTTTCTGCCTGCTTGCCCTATCAATTATTGAGAAGGGAAAGCTGAAATCCACAACCATATTAGTGGGTTTGTCTAGTTCTGTTTTTGCTTCTATTAGTTTTTCTCTTAGGAGTTTTGATTCTCTTCTGTATAATGCATACACATTTAAGATTACATCTTTTGGAGAACTGACCCCTTTATCATTATGTTGCCTTCCTCTTAATCCCTACTAATTCTCTTTCTTCTGATGTCTGCTTTGTCTGGAATTAACATAGCTATACTACTTTCTTTTGATTAATGTTAAAGTTGTTGATCTTTCTCCATCCCTTTAGGTTTCTTCTGTCTTTCTCATACTTAAAGTAGGTTTTTCACAGTGATGATACATTTGGGTGTGATATTTATTCACTGTGGCAATCTCTCCCTTTTAATTGGTATATTTAGATGATTCTCACGCAATGTAATTTTATATTTGTATAAAATACGTCCTTTACTGCCCCTTCTGTGGATATTTCAGCATCTCATATGATGCACTTTTAGGTTTTCTTTGTGAATTAATTATACTTCTTTTAATGTTTTTAGTTGTTTTATCATGCATTGTTAACTAATCTGAGTTCACCATCAAATAAACAAGATTCTGCTTCATGTCTAATGCTGATATTTTATCACAGAAGATTCATAATTCCTCTCTTTCATCTCCTGAGACAGTGCTGTATTTTATTTCAGTTATCTATATACCAGAAGCCATCTAAAATTTCTTCTATTTTTATTTCAAACAAAGAGTTATCTTTATGATCAATTAAGAATAAGAAATTAAAATATTTTATTTTAACTCTTTGAAGTTTTTGCTTTCTTTTTGAAGTTCTAGGTGTGTGACTTATGTGCCAGTTTGAAAATATTATGTCCCCAACAAAAACCATGTTTTAATCCTGATTCAATATTGTAGGTGGAAAATTTTGATTAATTAGTTTATCTCCATAGAGATGTGACACACCCAATTGATTAGCTGGAGATGTGACTCCACCCATTCCAGTTAGATCTTGATTAGTTTACAGGAGTCCTTCAAAAGAGGAAACATTTTGGAAAGAGCACAGTTGACACAGATGTCAAAACTTGGAGAACAGAGAAAAATGTTTGGAGATGCTTGGAGCCCAGTAGACATCACCATGAGATTTTAAGCAAGCCAGAACTTACAGAGAGCTAAGGGAAGAGAAGAGATGAAAACCAGCCCTGGAGAAGCAAAGTGAGGAACCCCCCATGGGAACAGAGGCTGAAAGCACAGAGCCCAGGAGCAAGGGGCCAGAAGATGGCAGCCACATAACTATCCAGCTGACAGAGGTGTTCTTGACCCATCAGCTTTTCTTGAATTAAAGTATCTTTACCTGGTTGCCTTAGTTTGGACATTTTTATAGGCTTAGAACTGTAAACTTGTAACTTATTAAATTCCCCTTTCTTCCTTCTTGTTTAGTTGTTTTTGCTTCATGTTTTCTCAGTTTCCTGGATCTATGGTTGGTGTCTGTTATTGATTTTCAAAAGTTATTGGCCATTATAGCTCCAGATATTTCTTCTTCTATGTTCATTCTTTATTCTCCTTTTGACTTTGAGATCATGCATATGTTAATTCTAATGAAATTGCCCCATGGTTCTGCTCTGATTTGTTTTGTTTTGTTTTGCCTGCTTGTTTTTAATTGTTTGTCTCTTTGCATTTCAGTTTGGAAGGTTTCTATTTATCTATCTTTGGGATCACTGGTTCTTCTCTTGTCTGTGCTAAGTTATTGAAAAACCATCAAAGGCATTCTTCATTTCTATTTGTATTTTTGTAGAATTTCTTTCTTTCTCCTTACATTACCCATCTGCTTTTGCTTATTGTCTGTTTTCCATTAGAAGCTTTACCATATTAATTACAGTTATTTAAATTCATGTCTGATAATTCCAACATCCTTGTCATACCTGAGTCTGCTCTTAAAGCTTGCTTTGTCTATACAGACTGATATTTTTTAACCTTTTGGGTACTGTAATCTTTTTTTTAAAGAAGGATATGTTGAACTCAGTTAAATTGGCCTTTAATATGAGGGTGTATGTTAATCTGCCTAAGATTGGGGCTTTGTTTAGTGTTTCCTGTAGCTTTACTGCCAGATGCTGAAAATTACTCTAATGCCCATGTTTTTGTTGCCACTCTTGATTTTTTTATTTCTCTAAGTCTTCTTCCTCATAGAAACTCTGCATCTTGCAACACTTTCAGCTATAATCCTGTTTGCATAGCAGTTTGCTGTGGAGGAAATGATTCACTTTACAATCTTCCAATTGTATTTCTTTTAGTAGGCCTGTGTCTCCAGCTTGTGAAATTCACAGATGTGAATTAAATGAAGAAGATGAAGTGAGAGGAAGGTCTGCCTCAAGGTGCTGTGACACAGCTCTGATCAACCATTTTACCCTGGAGAACATGACTGATTATGGATACAGTTGTGTTTTTATTTCTCAAGGATTATTCTTTCTATCCTCCTGCCAGAGTCACAGGGGACCTTTCTCTGCTGGGTTTCCTGGAGGTAAGGTTGATGAAAATGTGGTGGACCTCTTAAGACTGTGGAGCCAGGAATTTCTTACACTCGTACTAGTCAATTGGCCTAGCAATTTACCAAAACTACAATTTCAGGCTCCCACCAGTTTTTGACTCCAGTGGCTTCTGTTCCAGGTAAGCTGATCTCATCATGACTCTCTGGATTCAGCTGTCTCTCCTGATTGCGCATGGCCTATGACCTCAATTCTCTGATAGGTCCAAGAAAAGTCACTTGATGTTCAGTTTGTTCCACGTTTTTTTTTCTGTTTTAAGAATGGGAGGAACAACTGCTAGTCTTATTACATATCAAAGCTGAGATTTGAAGTCCCACCATTCTTTTTCATTTTTAATGTTTGGTCTAATGTTTTTATATCTAAAAACTAGTAAGCAAAATCAGATTGGCATTGACAAGAATGACTAAATTATCAAGTTGACTAGAAAATTACATTTCATTAATTATGCAAAAATAATTTTAGGGAACAGAACAGAGCTGTTTTCATTTAACTGTGAAATCATTTTTCAAATCCCAGTGGTCCACATGGCTATATGATATCTATATGAAACCTTAAACCAACGAAAAATCATATATTCTTTATGACAGTTTAAAATGATTCAACACACAAGGTATTTTTTTAAAACATATTTATTTTTATTTTCTTACGTCTCATTTACAGGTTCCAGAAGGAAGCCAGATCTTTTCCATAATACTAATCATGCATCAAACATAACAACAGCATTCCAAGGAAAGAATATCTGGATTTTTTTATGTGTTGCACGATTTTATTGGATGGTAAAATCCTTTTAACTTTTTATATCAACATGACACAAAATCAAATTTTATATATATACCTAATTAACATGTATACCATTTACCTAAAAAACAAGTAACTCTCTTATGAACTAAGATAGAATACAAGTTCCTACCCCCACCAAAACATCCCATTTATATGACAGATTTTTTCATCCAAAAATGAAGAAAGGAAATTTGTTAAAATGTAAGTAAATAAATATTATTTTCAAGAATACATCAACTACTATATTTATAAAATACAGAAAACAGAAAGCAAAAAACAAATGCCATAGTCAAGAGCAAGTTTCTTATAAGCAAAGAGTCTGAGTAAAACACTGATAATTCATTTATAATGTGCTTACTTACCAAGTGAAAATGAGGTGCATATAAAAGGGGCCGGCAAATAGAAAGTTAATAAACCTGAATATGAAGCAAAAATAGTGCCAAGCAAAAAAACACAGATTGTGTCTTTGAGTATCTGGGTGATTTTTGATGAGAACTATGGGAAAAGAAGTGAGGGCTTAGTCTACATCCCCATCACTTACTCCTGTGGACTTTATACTTTTTCAGTTCTTTAGATTATAGTACAACACATTTCATTTTCATCCCATACAGAAATAGCTATTTTTTTCAACAAAATGAACACAGCATATCTTCATGCACGATTTTATAATATTGGGCACAGAGAGGTAACAATACAAAATTAAACAAAAAAGTACTACTTGTATTGAAAAAGTAGTGCAATGACCAAAAAAAAAGCATAGATATTAGATTCAGAAAATGCAAGTAAAAGCCCAGGTTTGTCACTAATCTCCTATATAATCTTGATTGGTGCACTTCACCTTTCTAAGTCTGACTTTTTCCACAGTAAAACATGGGAAATTAAAATTAGCTTTCAATATTATTTTGATAAAACAATTAACATTGTATGCATTTATGCAAGTTAAACAGAGTGAACACTATAAAATGAAAAAATTATGTTCTAATGATTTAAAGAGTGATGGAAAAATGAAAATAAATAATTTTTCAAAAGAGTAGATACAATAAATATCACTTTCTCCATTCCAAGCAGAAGTATTTTGAGCAGCTGTGTTTTAGAGAAAATGTACCAAAAAACTAACTTAGGGACAATATATTTTTTTGAAAGACAGAATAAATCTTTAGGATAGCCCTCCAAATAAATAAATATCTCAAATTTTCAGGAATAATGTACTTTCTAATTTGATATTTTGCATGTTGGATGCGATTAAAGGCAAGCAGTGTCCCAGAGTTATGGAACTATAAAGGTATTGTTAATTTATAAAATTCTTTAAAGATAAAGGTAATTTCTTAAAAAAAAAAAAAATCCCAGGAACAGAATACAATTTATGATGACTCTTCCCTTCCTGGCCCCACCGTCCCCATGATGAAGAGTTGTGTTTGCACTTACGTGATGATGTGGCTGATGACAGGGCAGGAAGGAGAAAAAATAAAGCCTTCAGAGGCTGTCCCATCTATATTGATTCTGCTGTGCCAACTGCAAAGGGGAAAAAAAAACCAAAAAACTTGTTTTATTGGTAAAGTTAGCAGATGTGACTAGGGAACAGATGTGATGAATCAGATAGCTTGCTTTTATAGAGATGATTGTGGCTCTAGCCTTCATAATTGAGAAATGCTTCAGATGTAGGATGTATTCTTTCTCATAAGGACTAAGTTTATAAGGACTAAGCTTATCTTTCTCACCTTCTTATGGTTCAGAGTGAACCACAGATTATACACCAAAACCCATCTGTGGTGGCTTGGAGCTATGTACCCCAGAAAAACATGTTCTTGAATTTTAATTTATTCCTTCAGATGTGAACTCTTCTAAATAGGACGTTTAATGAGGCTGCAGCAGGTGAGGTGTGGCCTAGATGAACAAGGATGGGTCATAAGCATTTCACTGAAAGCCGTTAGGGGGATCACAGAAAGAGAGAAAGCCACAGGGAGCAGCCAGAAGCTGGATGGAGTGGAGAAGTCTGGTGAGGCTGAAAAGTCAAGGACCAGGGGATGCTGGCAGTGGCGGCAGGGAATGCTGGCAGTGATGGCTGGCCCCAGGACGCCGTGGTCTTCTGGGAGAAGGCATTGCACTGGTGACACCCTGATTTGGACTTCCAGCCTCAAGGCCTGGAGTCAATAAATTTCCATTGTTTAAGCCAACCAGTGCCTGGAGCTTGTTTGAAGAGCCAGAAAATTAAAACAACATCTCAACTGCTATTTGGGGATATGGATTTAAACAAAATTACAAAAATGTGGTTTAAAAAGTATTTGATGTTTTTGACACAGATTTTAGTAAAATGAACCCTTTATGAGCCCCTGTTGTTAAAAAAAAATTAAGAATTACAATAAAGGAAAAAGAAAGAAATATCTGGCAGAACTGGCATGGAAAAATGTTAGAGATGCAGTAGTTGCATTGATGGAGTTGGGAGATCAGGGCTGTTGCTAGGGAAAAATAAAAACAAAGCCTATTATTAAGCCTAGTGGGCATTTTCTGAAGGTGATATTTATTTCCTCGGGAAAATCCAATATTACTCAGCTCTCAGGCTCCCAACCCATCCTTCTAAACACTGCGGGGAGTTGCTTATCAGCTGTGCCTCTGCTGTTTCAGATACCTAGTGGCCTGTTGTTCAGGTGGGGAAATGAGAGCCTATATCTTCATCACATTTGATGGAGTCTCTCTACTGAAGTCACAGAATCAAGAGAAAAATTGGTAGCAATCCTGAAAGCAGGTCTGCTATTAACTCTTACCTCAATCCTTTATTTTGTCTGAGTGGTAGATCAGGCAGGTAATATACTTTATAACACAGTACTGAGTTTTTCCTCACTCTTGTTGTTTGTTTGCTTTTGAGCATATATGCCATATATCCCTAAATATTAATTAAACACTGGGCTTTGTTTCTTCCGTTCTCAGCAGATGTGTTTTGTTTTCTTGTATGTGCTGAATGTCTTGTGTTTGATAAACTAAACTATCCTGCATTCCACTTTGCTTTTCTGTGCTCCATAACACAGAAGCTCCTTCAGGCCATTTATCTTGATATCCTTTTGATATACACCGTCAAACTCAGTGTCAATAGGCAGCAGCTAGAACACTGTCCATAGACCTAACAGGAAGCTATGGTAGTATTTTCTAATGCAAATTGCATTTGTAAATAAGAGTGATGTGATATAACAATTTCCTGATATATTCCCATGTTTGAGTTCTGCTACTGATGCCAACATCTGAATGAATCATGACATCCATTAATCCATAAAAGGGGTCAGAAGTGATACTTTCTGTCTGTCTTGAATTCTGGCTCAACCTGCTATCTGTTTTGCAGGTCTCCATTTCCCCACATATAAAATAAAGATGAAAATATCAAACTTGTAGGAAGTGGGAGAAGATAAGTCATACTATATTTTATGTAAAGTATCTAGTACGGATGAGTACTCAGTAGAAATAGGACTGAGGTGCGCCTACTGAATCTGATGGACTGATGTTAAAGTAATTGACAATGATGGTAGGACTTGGGGTGGAAAAAACTTGAACAGATCTTGATGTGTTTAATGTAACAGTACTTTACTGCGAAGTATTGATAATAAACATGACTAACATTTTCTGGCAGTCCTCTGCCTATAACTATATACTATAGGATCATACTACATGAAATATTTTAGAGAATATTATTAAACTTAAATGAGTTTAAACAAAGATGAAGAAAAAAACAGTGAATTTTAATGAGATGTGAGAGTCTAGGAATTTTGCTAAAGATATTGTAATCATCATGAATTTTAAACTGTGGTTCTGAATTTTTAGATACTACCAATATGTTAAAAAATTAACACACGTGACCGCACATCCCATCTTCCCAAACCACTTATTTCCTATCAGGAATGTTAGTGTGTTGTATATGAGTGTGTTTTTATAACTATAATTCATCGGTTGTTTAATTTCAATTCTACCTTAAATGGATTACATGTGCAAAACCTATCCTTTTACCTTGGTGTCTCTATTGCTTAAATACTTGTTATTCATATACATTATCCTGGATTTTGTCATCCAAAACTGTTTTATTTTTCAATTTGATTACTTTGTTTTTATTTTCAAAAAATGTCTTAATTTTCAAAAATGTCTTCCTATTATCTTTGCATTGTATATATCCCTACTTAGAATAAAAAGGACAGTGACTTGACTAGTTAATATTACTCAATCTCTAAACCCCATAACAATATTCAACAGATATTAGAATATCCAGAAATATTTGTTGAGTGAATGAATGAATGAATGAACGAATGAATATAATATAACCACAGTCTGCACTTAGGATCATACTGGAGGCATTTCCCAAACTTTCAGAATTACTAAAGATATTTGACATAGAAAATTAAGTTATTTAATTCATATATGAAAGGATAAAAACCTAATAATTTTTGTTTAACATTTGAAAGGTTCATGGTTTAAAATAAGATGACATTTTAAACAACTGCTGTATTAGAAAAGGACTGCTTTTTAGAGGCAACTGCTGAGAACAAAGTTACTACAGAAGTTATATAAATGCCAAAAGTGTAATGAAAAAAGAAGCAAAAGACATGAAGGAGATCTTAGACCCCAAAGAGATTGAAGCAGTCCCACACCTAACAGCATTTTATTTTTTCTCTGATTTTCCAATTTATAGAGGTAACATGACAGGACTCTCAGATGGTGGTTTTCAATGCTATTAAGAGAAGCTATAATGTCAGTTTCAGGCAAAGTGGTCACTTGCTCTAAAAAGGAAAATACGTGGCGATGGGTCTACTACCGTCCCTATAAATCTATGAAATACAGGCTAAAATCCATGACATCTGCACTATAAAAATAGCACTTACATTTTCTGTCCTATTTTTATGAGTTAAATGCATATTTACAGACAGTGTCTTTATCAGAAACATGTCAGGAAGAATAGTTAGCCACTTTTCACAAGTGAAGATATTCAGGCAAAAAGAACTTTATATTCATAGCCAGGATAATATACCAATAAGCACTAGAGGTGGATTTTATACTCAAATCTTCCTATGCACCTAAATCTTACACTTCTGTTAACTTTCTTTTTGTTGACCAACAATTGATGCAAGTTTTATGCACTGATAATCAGGTCATAAAAATCAAGCTCTTTCTTGAATGTATACTCCAGATGTTCCTGATAAATATCAAGGACTATAAAGCTACTCTCAAACTAATAGTAGATATTATATAAATAGTGGAATTTAGTCAGAATCATCTCTAAATGACTAGGAAACACTCATAAATATGTGCTTTGAGGTGTTTCACTTTATCTTTGTGATTTTTAAACAAAGTGTATCTTTATTAATGCATTTAATTTAGGATGTGTGCATATTTGGAAACAGCAAGCAAACAGCTATTCTTCAGTGTTTATCTTGGTCCCCTCATCCATCAATCTCTGAATGTAGAGACAGATTAGACCCCTGCAGAATCCAGAAACCAGTCTTCCATCTGTTGTCAGACACTCTAATTGCAGGCACTTGCAGTGGAATCCATAGTCTTACAAGAATATTTTGGCAAAGAATATATATATATTTTGGCAGAAACATCTTTGTAAGTGAATTACTCCTAATTTGTCCATGCTTAATGAAAAATTGGGCAAAGCAGCATGGATAATAATATATTAAAATAGAATTCCTAGAGGCCTTTTATTTACAAGGTTAAGTTAATAGCTACAAAAAGAATCAGGAGAACTTTTTTTCTATTTGAGCAAGTTATCTTCGTATGAGACTCGAGGAACTCTGATATTATTAACATATTGAGAACTACTAGGATAATCATTTTTATTCATTATTTTTCATAGTATATCCATATCCTTAACCATCTGCTTATAAGTGCAGGAAAGAGAAGCTGTTGGTTTAAGTGAGGTCTCCAGAGGCATAAATGCAAGTTATCACAAAATGGTCAGAAACTTTTGCCGTTTACATTTTTCTCTTGCAGCTCTATTTTGTTAAGAGTATCAAGAAAGCCTAGAACTGAAATTTTTATTTTCCTGGAGTCAGCAGCAGGTGGAATGAGTCACAAAGAGTAGGAAAAGAGATATCCATGTGAACGACTTCATCGAGGTTTATTTTCATTCCTTCCACAGTTGTGCTGCTGAAATATAGTCTAGCTGCTTTGCTGTATCATGGGGGAAGGCAGCCACAGAGTATGATTCCAAGCAAAGAGTTTCATAGTCTCATTGATGTTAAGAGCACAATAATCCATCTTTTGGGTTGTTTACTGTTCAGAATAGCAACCAGTAGTTTGCACTTGTAGGAAAAAAGCCATCTGTTAAAATATCCATAGATGTGTTTCCTGTCAGTACTTACTGGAAAAACATGGAATTTAGGACTGGAACCTAGTCTTTAACAATTTTAACTCATTCTGTACTTTATATTTCTTAGGTATATAAAATGGAATCAGAGCTCTAGATTTCCTCGTCGTTCGAGCATGCCAAGACTCTACATAAATATTTCATTTTATTTAAATACCAAAGTCTAATGGTCAACTTTATCAGAAAATTCTGAGTTATAGCTATTTTATATCATTACTCTCTAAGATTATATAACATCAAAGCCCTCTTTCAACCTGCATTTTATATTCACTGAAGAGCATAAACGTTATCAATTAATGAGCTTTAAAAAACACTCCAAGATTAAGTACATACAAAAAGATCAATGGCCTCTTACTATAATCTGCCATGATTCTGAGGATAGACTGAACTTAGCCACCCAGTTTTTGCCTGGGACCTGTCATGCAGTGGCAGTCTGACAAAATTTGGGGCTGGATAGTCTCAAAGTCTTTCTCACTGACACAAGGCTTTGGGGCTCTCTCTTATCTGCAACTTCTGCTGGATCTATAGGACAGAACATTAATATTCAGATTTTACAGATGGAATAAGCCTCATCCTTCCATGGCAGCTCAGTCCCAAGGACAAGTATCCCAAAAGAATCAAGTGGAAGCTGTATATGCATTTATGATTTAACTTTGGAAGTCACACAGCATCATTTCTCAGGTGTTCTATTCACTAGTAACCAGGCATTAATACATACCCACATGCAAAGGAGATGAATTAGACCTTACCTCCTGTAAGTATAAAATGTCAAAGGATTTATTTACAAACATGTTTTAAGACCCTCAGCTATTGCCACAGATAACAAATATTCATTGATTGTCATCATTTATATTTCTGTTTTGCCTAATTATTTTGTAAGACTTATACAATTTGTAAACTTCTGTCTCATATTGTGACAATAAGCATTAGAGAATACTAAAGTGGCAAAATATTATATAGAATGGCAGATGCTCAAAATAAATGGATAACAGTGATCTTCTCAAAATATACATCTCTTATTTGGAGCACGAAGCCCTATCACTCTTCTGGTATAACACTCTTGAATATCAAGGTTGCATAAGGGTAGGATCATCAGATATTGCAAAGTAGAGGAAAAATGGGTGGGAGATAGGTATATGGAGCCTTACTTGTATGGAGCCCAGGTACTGGGGCATCAAACAATTATCTGTGAAAATAATTTCTACTTAAGCAGATTCTACAACATTAGATAAATTGTAAATGGCTTTAAAACTGTAATTGCTGAGGTTGCCTTTTTTTCAGTGAAATGCATATTTTGGATAAGATGTACTTAATATTCTGAACTTAGAGGCAACACTTTAAGGAAATTTGAATCATAAATTAAAGTCATAATTATAGCATCTAATTGAAAGGAATAAAGTTATAGAAAGAAAGAGATTAGTTGAATGATAATAAGTGCTGGATATTTGCTCTGTTCTAGGAACAGATATAAATTTCCTACATTTTACAGATGGGGACAGTGCTTCTAGGCCTTAAAAAATTTAGGTCAATTGTGTGCTATCATTTGATTCAAGATACAAATACATGTCTGTCCAAAGCCAATGCTCTACTAAATCTACCTCTGTGTGCAATTCTAAAATATAGATATTGTCTATACTATATACATATATATAAAGACCCAAAGCAGTTTATTATACAGTAATAGCAGCAATGGCTTTTCCAGGTTTTGCAGTCATCTGAACAAAATTATAGAGGCATCTGGCACACTCCAAAAAAAAAAAAAAATAACAACCCACAAATCCCAGAAAACATCAAGTTCTATTAAGCTAAAAAACAAAAATCCCAGAAACCAGTGAGTTCTATTATTGTTATGGTACCTGTTAACATTTTTTATTAGCTTCTCAATCATCATTTGGAAAGAAAGAATTCTAGAATAACATCATTAAAACTGGTACGATATAGCACGGTCACTAATATGAATCATAAGGCAGGTACAGGATATTTTGTATTCACAGAGATATGATACAGTATTGTTCTACATCTGCAATAGTAGAGGATATGATTCAAAGGCATTATTTGACTTGATTCTACTTTTCCTTCAGTTGGTGTAACACAGCTCTGGTGAAGAAATGCACCTTCTTAGAAAGGATTTTCTTTAATCGGTAGCACAGTTCTAAGATCAGCCAAAAACCACTTGAAAACCAAATAACCAAACAAAAAGCATTTGATTCATACAAAGATGAGAGAGTGGAGGCAAGCAGGACTCACCCTAACTAGTATTTTGCCAAATTTGCCATGTTTAAATGGTGATAGCTCTGTGGAAGAAAGAATAGGCCAAGTAGCAAATCAAAGCTTCAGGCCACAACCAAAAAAATAGGGAACTCTTCAGGAATTTCTGTGTCATCCTTGTACAGGAGGCATCATAATTTTCTCTGTATCCTTCCAATTTTAGTATATATGCTGCCAAAGCGAGCACAAGTCTAATAGGATTTTATTCTAATTCAATTAATGTTAGTAACTTACAGCTTTAGCATCATACATCTAATTATTCAGATATAATACCATGTATATACATGTAATTCTCAAAATATGCCATCCATTTCTGTTATTTCAATATGGATTCATATTTAAGAATTTTGTTTAATCCAATCCCCATTTCTTGTAAAGCTTCCACATACTATTTTGATGTATAATGATACTATAACATTATTTTATATTATCTTTCACTTCCTTTGGTGATTTGGTTACATTTCCATCATCTTAAGTCCAATTCATATCATTTTGAAGCAGGCATTTATCATTTTGTGTTAAATTATAATTTTTTCTCTGATTTCCTGTTTTCTCGAATTCAATTACCTTTATTATTCATTTCCTATCTATATATATTGTTTTCAATTTGATTTTCCAAGACTCTGGTTCTACTAATTTTTTTTCCTGATTCCATGTACTTGAGTTTCATTTATGTTTGTAAATCTTATTCTTCCATATATATAAACCACTTCTTCTACAGGAAATTGTTTAACTTCATTTTACATCCTTGGTATTTACTTACCATTGTTTTGATTGAACCAATATTTTTAAGGTGTGTTCTTAACTTCACCAACTTTTTCACAGTGGTTTGAGTGAACTATCCTTGCTAAATTCATCTCATTTTAGTCATCATTACTGTGTTTACAGAATTTGTATAAGCACTCTTAGACTTCATTCACATCTTTTGAGTTGCATGAACTACTACCGTTAACTGTTAGGCATGTTATTATTCTACTCTCAGTTCAATTCTAAATTTTCATTTTGCATTGTTAAAGAAAAGTCTAACGGAAATCTTAAAATTTATCAACCTGCCAATTTGATTCATGTGGGAAAATAATAGTCTTTCATTATTATTTAGAGTAGGAAGTTTCAATCACACCTAACTTTTATAACGATTTACTTGATGTGCGTGTATGACTCAGAAAGCAGAGATGAAGTGTTTGATTTGTGTAATTATTAAGATAATAATTATGGAATTACTAATTTGCATAATTATTATATTATTGTTAAATTATAGTGATTATTAAAATAGTAATCATAAGCTCTTAAAATTTGATTTGAGAAAATCTGATTGGGAACTTAAGCCACTGACGCAGAACCTTAATTTGGATCATGTTGTCTTTCATGGCCTGGAGAAACTTCTAGAGTGTTATGTACTATTTAGAATATTTTGTCACATACATATTAAATGGCATGCCCATATCTTGGGATGTGTTAAGAAGAAAAGATTTATTTTGTCTGCATTCTCTCCCTTTTCTCAAGTTGAAATTCTGACACTTTACTCTTTAGAAAATGTGACTGCATTCCTCATCTATATTATAAGACTCTGCCTCAGTTGATGTTATTTCATTTTTCTATCAACTGGTTCATCAAGAGCAGTGCTGGTCAATAGAATTTTCTGTGATGATGCAAGTGTTCTCTGGGCTTTCCAGTATGGCAATAACTAGCCCCACGTGAATAAGGGGTACTTGGAATGTATCTAGTAAGACTGAGGGACTAAGTTTCTATTGTTAATTAACTTAAATTAATTTTCATTTAAATATTCACATTTGGCTAGTGACTCCTGTATTAGATCTGTTGTAAGTGCTCCAAACAGGGAAAAATAACAAGCATTCTCTTCTAGTAATTAGGAACAGCATTACATATGGAAAAATAAAACTTTTTAATTAATTCCAAACAGTTACTGAAAACACCTGAGAAATACTTAGTACTTCAAAATTTTAGCGAAAGATTTCTGATTGATTTCAGCTCTGATATGTAAAGACCTTTGAAATCATCACCCCATGTTCTTCCAAGAAGAAAAGATGAACACATTGAAAATTGATTACTTTTCTTGCATGCATCAGACAACTGAAGCTGCAGCTCTGGAATGATGGATAAATTCAGAGTCACAACTAAGATCTGCTTTCCTAGATCAGAAGCTGCTCAAGTCATAAATTTGTAGCAACATTGAAATGGTAGCTTTGGCAAACTTCTGGATGTTGAGTGTGGATTACCCTAAGTGGCAAATCCTGGGGTCACCGCCTCAGGTAGCACCATACCTTCTTGGGCTTTATCTCTAGGAACCCTACCAGGTTCTCAAGAAGATTGGAGAATGATCCCCTTCCAGCTCTAGCAGAGGTAGGTGAAGAATAATCTTTGTGATATATGCCTACAGACTTCTCCATAGCAAAGGCCAGGTACAGAGGGTAAAGGGCTTTATCAGAGCCTTTAGTCAGCCCAGTTGGAGAAATGGCATAGCTTGCACTTTAGGCCTCTGTAGCCTTCCTGCCTCACCAAGGGGGGAGAGAATAGCTACTGATAAAACACTTTTTGACAGTCACAAGCCAGAGACACAGGCCCACTAAATGACTACGATTTAAGCATAAGATTATAAAATGCTTCCCTTTCTGTGCTGGTTTGAAAGGAAGCATGCCCCCTAAGGAAAGCCATGTTTTAATATAAATCCCATTTCATAAAGGTAGAATAATCCCTATTCAATACTGTATATTTGAAACTGTAATGAGATCATCTCCCTGGTTGATATGATTTAGTCAAGAATGGTTGT